>VXBW01002924.1:0-23752 GCA_013400375.1 Thinocorus orbignyianus
CCAGTTGGGATGAACGTGCCAAGTTGTCTGACTACTAATAGGCACTGAGCTCAGCTACAGGGTTTCAGAGGCTCAGGACCCTGCCCTACAAACTGCAGCCACCTGAGACACTGGCCAGAACACACCCAAGTGCTGGTTACTGCACAGCTCTCAGTCTCTGCCCTCCCAGAGGCTGCTTTAACTTTTAACTTTTCCCTTCTGGGTGGCTTGTTTAACTTTGCCACGGGAGGTGTGGGCTCCTCCAGGCCCACCCAGCCGGGCCGCCCTCCAGCGGACAACCCCTGGCAGAGGCCTTTCCCGGTGTCAGAAGGCCTCCAAAAGAACTTTCCCCCAGCATTCTTCTTTCAGTTCTTCTAATTCTTCCCCAGACATGCTTGGGGTGCAGTTGGGGGCCGGAGAATGGCCCCACCTGCCTGGCAGCCCCACCAGAAGGCCACAGACTCGGTATGTGGTGACATCTGGCTGCATGTGGGCTCAGGGGTAACGTCTCTATGGATTGGACAAGCGTTAGTTAGATAGCAGTGTGTTAATTAAAGCTTCCTCGCTGGAGTGTAATTGCTTGCTCTTAATGGGGGAAGAAAAGGCAAATAAGCCCTGAAGGTGTTTTAGGGCTCAGTGCTCTTTTTCAGGAGGGAGCAAAACGTTGTGGTTTCGCCCCAACCAGCAACCAGGACCAGCTGGTAAAGATGAGGTCCAGTTCAGCTGCTTTCCTCTTTGGTTCCTCTGCCATTTGAAGAAGAAAGCTTCCATCGACTCATTCCATGCTTGTGCCCTGCCGTGTTGTCCATCTAACAGCTGTCGGGGTGGCTGAAGTTCCCCATGAGCACCTCTAAACATGATGCCCATGTGTCAGTCCCAGCCTGGCCATGGCATCCCTGGAGCTCCTGAGCACTTTGCCTGTGCAGTGCTGTCATGCACCAGCCCTCTCGTGGGGGTGTTATGGCTGTAGAGAGTTCACACCTTGTAGTGTAAGCATCCAGAGTCATCTGCTAGACTCCCATCGCTGGTGATATCCCACCGCTCTGGGCCAGTGCAACAAAAACCCACTCTTTTTCTCAAAAGCCAAATGTACTGTGGATTTCCAGAGGGTCTGCAGAAAATTGTGTAAACCAGTCTGCCCAAGACAAAAAAATATGGAATGTGATCCTTGTGCACCCCAAGTTGGGAGCCAGCTGGGTAAACACCTAGAAACAAATGCCATTAATCTCCTGGGACTTCAGATGAGAAATCAGACACCTGCAACTAGGAGTTGTTTTCTGAGACCTGGGGCTTTTTGAGCAAAAAAAAATAAATGCTGCCCAGGACCTTCAGGGCCTTCTGTGGAAGCCCTTCATGGCCCAGGAGAGGCCGTTGGACTCTAAGGAATCCAGGAAGTCCTTGGAATGGGCCAGTGACAACTTTCTTCAAATGGTAGAGGTGCCCAAGAAGGAAATAAGCCATGCTGGACCTCATCCTTACCATCAAGAAGGGGCTTGTGGGGAGTGTCAGCCTCAAGGGTAGCCTTGACTGCAGTGATCACCAGATGTGAAAAGAGAGAAAGACTGCCAGAGTTGCACCCCGCCTCCCATATCAGAAACCAAACAGGCAGAAAGAACGCCTGCTTTGGAGAACTCCCTGTCCTCTCTCTGCCTGGCTGAACAAGGTAACTCAGATAACAGGGAGGTGTAGGAACAAGTTCCTGCCCCATGAAGTAGGCATATTTCCCCAGTAACTCCCCCACCTCCTGCAGTATGCTTAAAAAAACCCGCATATAAGGTTCTGCAAAGGGAATCCAATCACAATAAGGAGGATACTTCAATGTCTACGGAAGTATCACCAGGGCTACGTCATACTAAACCCAGCATCAAAACATCCTCAGTCCAGAAAAAGAGACAGGTTGTTGTAGGCAACTTCATCTTGAAGGGAGCAGAAGGCCTGTTATGCGGACCCAACTCACTTCTCATGGAGGCCTGCTGCCTCCCTGGGGCCCAGGTGAAAGACATAAAAACTTTCCTGCCTGGTAAGCCCCTCAGATTATTTACCCTTTACTCATTTTTTAGGCAGGCAGAGATGAGCTGTTGATAAGAAACCCAAGGGCAATCAAAAGAGACTTGCAGGCCTTGGGACAACTGGTGAAGCAGTCAGGAGCACAGGTAGTGTTCTCCTCCGTCATCCCAGTTGCAGGGAAGGATGAGGAAAGCATCAAGCCAAGAGCCAGCAGATCAATATCCAGGTCTCAGCCTGGTGTCAGAGGCACCACATTGGGTTTTCTGAGCACAAGAAGGTTTACGTGAGACCAGGCCTACTGGAGACAGATCGAGTACACCTGTCTTAATAGAGGAAGAGGGTCTTAACGCAGGATTTTTCAGGCTTCATCAAATGGTCTTTAAACTAAGTTTGAAGGCGGAAGGGGGGAATCCATCACAAGAGATGCAAGGGTCATGCATGGGTTAGAAACGAAGGATGTGCCTGGGAACGGTCAGGTCCTACACCTAAAAGGTGGTGGGACCAGTAGCCCAGCAGAAGTGCTTTTACACTAATGCACACGGTAGGGGCAACAAACAGGAGGAGCTGGAAGCCACTGTGCCACAGGAAAGCTCTGATGTAGTTGCCATCACAGAAAGATGGTGGGATGACCCACATGACTGGAGTGCTGCATACACGGCTGATTAGAACTGCACATGCGTGATGGTTCCACACAACTCTACTCCACTTAACGTATTCAGAAAACAGCTCCAATTTTTCCCATTACAACTGTATAATCAAAATGAGCATAAACAACTCCTCCTGCTCTTAATATTAGAACCTTATGGAAATTGTGTTACAAGAAAATCTGTGCTAAGACACTGCAGCTGAGGTAAGAAAATTAATTTGTGGATTGGGGGTACCTACAGGTCTCCTAATGGGTCTTAAAACCCAGGTGCTTCTGGGCATAGCTGGAGCTCACGTTTAGGGATCTCAGGAGTTTCAACAGCGCAAAATGATGTCATTGCTCATTTTAAGAACTGTCTTGGTTAACTGGCTGAGGGCAGACATACACACTTATATGTTTTACTCAGAAGCCTACATGAGCAGTTAGACCATACTTTGATACATAAACTGTTTATTCGTTTTTAGCCTTCATTCAATAAGTAATTCTAGAACAGACAGAATTCTTAACTTTCTTTTCTTTAAGTTTGTATCCTGGTCTAAATACTGAGTGTAGATCCTTCTGGTTAATGTAGATGTATAACTCTGATTTTGCAAGATTCTGCATTTCATGACCTCATAATCAAAATGTTACTCCGGAGGATTAATGTGAGGAAAGGTCACTGACTTCACAAGCTGGAAAATTCCACCAGGGAAGCAAGCTGTTGAATAAAAAACCAAAGGCTTATATTAATGCAGCTTAATTAGTTGCTTTTTGTAACTCTCAAGTAATTTAACAGAAAAGATGTTTTCTATTTGAGGGAGTTTAGAATGGAAAAGATATTCTAGCTCTGAGACTCCTAAAATGTCTAGCATGAAAAGTCCCTTGTTGACCTTGATAGTCTTTTTTTTTTTTTTTTGAGGTTAACTGAAATTTGTATTGCACTCTCTTTTTTTTATGACTGTCCAAAAGAATTAGAGTAGTACATAGAAATCTTATTTCATGTATGCATAGATTTAAACAAACACAGCAAATATAAATGTTGAACCAAAAACTGGAATCATCACTGCTTTCAGTTTCTCCTGCTCTCTTAACAAGAAATTTCTTTATGTTGTTGGGTGAAATAACAAACACTGCTTAGATTATACCTCCTACAATTATGTTTAATGTGGCAAAAGAATAAATCATTTTACCTAGAAAATTGTTATTTTCTGTATGTTGTGTACCTTAGCACAGAACTTCCTCAGCACAACTTGCTTAGCGTTAGTAGCTGAAGGCTAAGGCTGCAAGCTGTGAACTTTTACTCAGATTTGCTGAATTTTCACCTAGAGAAGTCAAAGGCAGCCCCAAAGCTGGTTTAAGGTGGAAGATACAGAAGGCCAGTACAGTCATCAGCTAATGCAGCAACCTTAGAGATAAGAGAATAGCCCACCTAGAGATAATAAAGGGACCCAAAGGAGAACAGGAAGACCCTAGAACCTATTATTACATGAGGGGTGGGAAATTTAGGTTATAAGGGAATAATTACCCAGGGATTTCATTGTTTGGGGTCCCTCTTCAGAGGCACCCAACTTGAACTGCTCTGTGTGCCAGATAAATAAACCACTTCTTTACTCAGTGGACTGGTGGCTCTTCTTTTCAGAGCAGGAACCTAGATCTGAGCCCTGTTGATGGTGGCAGAATTCCTGCATAATTCCTTCAACACTCTACTTAGAAGAAAATAAAACAGCACTTGTGAATCTCTAGTTTGTTTGGCTGTTTATTACTGAACTGCTTTATGCCTGGCCTTTAAAAAAACCTAAACAGATTAGAATAAAGTTGTCTCTGTGCTGCAAATAAATTAAGACAGTTTTCTCAGAAGCGGTTCCAACGGGTGCTGCTACCCAACTACAGCTGAGACATGTTGCGTGGGCTCCTGGAAACAAGGATAAGTAACCATGTGAATGAAAGTCTAATTTCCTGTCTTGGTCATAAGTTAATTTCTTCAGTCATACTTTAGTTCATTGGTTCTAGAGTTGCATCTACAGCTCATCCTAAGAATGATGCTAATAGTACAGGACAGTGCCCATACTCATCTTGCTTTGACTCCACTACATGCCTTCGTCTAGGGACATTTTAGCATCACTCTGATAGCAAAAGCAGCCAACCCTTTCTAACTTCCTTTCTGAAAGTTACTGACACAACACACTAGCCTCCACTTCCTCTGGCTTTGCTGCTCCCTGGCCAGAATCACAGAATGGTCTGCATTGGAAGAGACCTTTAAAAGTCATTTAGTCCGCACCGCCCGCAATTGGCAGGGGCATCTTCAACTAGATCAAGCCACTCAGAGCCCCATCCAAACTGATCCAGAACATTTCCAGGGATGAGACGTCTACCGTGTTTCTGGGTGACTTGAACACGCAAGTTGTGGTATGCTCAGTTGCCTTCAGCCCTGAGCCCACTCCTGGGGATGTCTACCTGCACTTCCAACAGCTGCAGAAGGGTTCGCTTCCCACCATGGTTCTCCTTCTGCAGCCCCTCCACCCCACCAAAGGCTACAGTGGCTTCAACCAGGCTCAGAAGAAGTTGCTGCCATTAAGGCTCCACCTCCTGGTCCCCGTTGGCCCCCACCAGTCAGCCTGCCCTCTCCCACAGCTTGGTGGTGGTGTCCCTTGGGACAGCCCGTGTCTGGGACTACCGCTCCTGCCCAATTGCCCCAGGAGCAGCCTTCTGTGACAGCCTCCCATCTTCAGCCACAGTGGGTGCTTGTAGGGGCATTCACAATGCCCAGGCAGGTATTCCACGTCTGGCTTTTGTGTATGCGTGAGAGCCACATATATACTCCAAGAGGGTATAAAAATTGAAAAAATTTGGGGAATTCATTTAAGTGCTGCTTGGGATTTCGAAGGTTGAGAGTACTGAGCACACGGGCTAAGATAGGAGATCTCAGACATACAGACAGATCACAGGGAGTAATTTGATAGGAGAAAACGTACAGGTACACGGATGCAAGGTGGCTCATCTTTCTAGAATACATTATTGTATTCTCCCTTGCTTGCAAAACCAAGCAGATCACTGTCAATATGTCAACATCTGAAACTAAGATTATGAATATTCATAGTGGAAAGAATAATTCATTCACCATATTTTAGAACGTTTTTCCCTGTTGGGATAATTTTTCTTATACACTGCTGTCTGGTGCTCAACTGTTTGAAATAACTGTTTAGAGGTATCCAGCCTTTATCTCTACCATCCCTTCTACCTGGCTTTAGGACATCACCCTCATATATGTATCCTTACGTATGTGTAGGAAGGGCAACATTTTCTGAAGTCATCCTGGTCATCTTAGAGTTTTTCTGTCAGTTTGGGAATTCCTGCACATTCCTGTGCTTCAGCCTTTCTTTAAGATAACCAGCAGACCAACCAATCAACCAAGCACACAAACAAACTGGGTAGGAGTACATTTTCAGGGGTGATCTGCTTCAGCTGATTCAGGAGTAAACCTGAAGGGGCTGAGCCACTCCTCAAGCTTCCAGGCTGCAGCTAATACTTTGAAGAAAATTGTTGTCAACATCAATAGTAGTGTCACTCCAGTAACTGCACCCTAAACCTGAAAACTTGTAATTGAACTTTAATGTTTCTTTTTTTTCTGTAACTACTAGGCTAACTTAGTCACAGTAGAGATGCCACCACACTTCACAGTCTGCAATCATACTTCCCATAGTTTCTAGTTTCTGTGCTACCAAGATGAAAGATGATATGTTTAGATCAATGGTATTCAATACCAACAGGGCTTTTAATTGATTAGAGCTCCAAAACAACTCACAGACTTTCTGGAAGCTTCAGAAACTGAAGCACTTGGAGATTAAATGATTAAGCCTGGACCAGATATGCTGTGTTTCTTATGTAAGTGGATTTGTGCAAGTCTGAAAATGACTATGAATCAATATAAAATATGTCAGTGGGATGTCATCTTTGTTACAGAGACAGGTGTTTGGCAGAGCATGGATGTGCTGAGCACACAGGCGAATCGTCCAGCAAAATCTTGGACTTTGCCCTTGTGGAGCCCTTGGGGACTGTGGGTATTCGAGGGTAGGGGACAGCCATGCTCTGCTGGGGGACTTGTGCCATTCGGTGGCAGTGGCACGGCTGCAGCCCAGCTGGCAGCCACAGCTGTGTGTGGCGCCTGAGCAGTGCGGTGGGCATTGTGTGGACACTGAGCAGCCAAACTCCAATGAGCCTAACAAGTAACCATGGGAATAGCAAAAAGGATCAGGCAGTATGAGGGGGGCATAGCCCTGCCAAATTTCAAGAAAGATGAGAACATTTTAATTTTTCAATTAAGCTGTTACCTATAACCATTTTTCTACTACCTTTCTGTGTATTTGGGTATGCAACTGAAAGAGATTGTCATTGAAAGAGTAACCTGGGCTTACCTACAAAATTTTGTCTCTGATCAAGCACATTGTATATTACACCCTCACAGTTTGCTTTGTCAATCTTTTGTTTGATTGTTTTGGGTTTTTTTTATTATTTTTATTTAGCAAAGCTTAAAGCAAGTCCCTTTATCACAGATGCTCTTCACCTTGCATACAGTATGGCTTTGAAGACTCCCAAGCCTTGATCTGTTAGATCATGACAAATTTACTTCAAGGTTCTGGTTTAAATAGACTGTTACTGATGAAGAACTGAAGAACATAAAAAAAACCCAAGTACAGAACTGACAACCATAGATGGAATGGCTCTCATAATAGACAACAGCAAGTCATAGATTGAATGCAAGTTTTGCTACATCGTATGATTGAAAATGTTTTACTGCAGTAAGGCAGCACAACAAATAAATGTAATTTGGGGAAATATAAAAATAGGTGTTCTACTTCCATTATCAATTATAGGTGGATGTATAACACACACACACAAAAAAAGATTGGATTGGGAACAGCTTTGATTCTGTACCATAAAGAAGCACTAACCAAAACAAAGTGAATCAGAAGAAGTCCAGTCAAGGCTTTTTGGTGAAGAGAGAAACACCAGTCAGATGTAAATTTACGTAAATTTTCTGCAAAGACCTGTTCTTCTTGTAGTGTAACAGCAAAACTCACATTACAACCATATCAATCTTAATTCATGCAGTTGTCAATTCCTGGTCCAAAATGGATTCGGGGACTTGGTAGCTTGTATGGAATTCCGGGCATGAGGTTAAGACACAAACAAGGTCAAACACCGTTTGTTACAGCTTTACTGTTATTTCACAGCAGTAGTCACTGAGAAGAGTGATAGGGAAAGGGTGGTAGTAGAGGAAGGGTAGAAAAAAGAAAGAATCGGTATCATGGAGCATGGCAAGAGTATAATCGCCACAGGCCCGCGGTGTCCTGTTGACCTGTGATCCTCACTTTGCAGTGGTGGTGGTGTCCCAATGGTTATGGGGCACGGCAATAGTTTACACCTTCTGCTGCCTCGAAGTCTGACCCATCAGCAGAGCAATTACTATTGCTCAGCCAATCATGATTAGCTGGTTGCTTATCGTAGCAAGTTTGCTAAGGCACAGTTACTTCTGATGCACCCCTTTTTGCTGTCATGTACCCCACATAGGCAGCTAACTTTGGCAGCCTTTCTTGAGGCTTAGCAAGTTTGAGATGCTTTTGCACTTGTTGCTTTGGCAGAGTCTGGTTGGGCAACGGAATGTGGTCACTCCGCTGGCAGCCAGTGAACTTTGAGGCATCTTACTTTTTTGTTGGTCTCTTACAGCAGTTCTTGAAAAAATATTTATAATGTCTGAGGTCTTCCATCAAACACAACAAAAAAAATCTCCTTCAACAGAGGTTTAATTCAATGCAATTATTCGCGAGGTCAAATAGCCTAATGTATGTTTAATGGAGGTATGCCAGATCTTTTGATGTCTTCAGCTTGCACCTCAACCTAAGGCTTTTGTTTGATTTAATGGCTTGGACAGTTTCTAAAACACAGGATATGAAAACATACATTACTAATAAGTAATGAGAAATATCAAAAAACCTCCCAAAGCAATAATCTTCAGCAACAAGGAGGGTTAAGAGCAGTCACGCTCAGTTATAACAGGACTGCACTCAGCCACAACACCTTGTACCTTTCAGAGATGACTGAAATCTAAGTTGTCATTGTCGTATGTATCTAAGAGGGAAATAAATATTTTTTCTTTAGTAGGTAATATGAACACTTAGGGCAAATATATTCCAAATATCACTGATAACATTACAAGTGAAACCTTCCACATTCGTTTGGGGAATTAAAAAGCAGTTGTGGCTCACAAAAACTTCTTCCAAACATGCTCAGTTAGTATATTTAGAACAAGAGCTTGATGATGAAATGAAAACCAGTGGCATGTAATCCTGTGGGGCATGGTTATTTTCACCCTGAAACTGCGTATCATAGTAATATTAGATGACACATAAGTAAAACTTTGAGACTATATTAGAATGACATATATTTTCTACATAAAAATTTGAATCCCATTGCAGATCATACTAAACTTTGTACTTTAGTCCTTGGAGATTAATGGATTTCAGGAGCAGCATAAATATTTCTCAAAATGTTTATCCAGCATCCACAGTGAAGTTCTGATGGTTTCACCTGTATTTGGCCTATGGTATTGTAAACTTACATGAATGTGCACTAAAGAGGGAGAGAAGTACATAAAAAAAACCTGAAGACAACAGAGACATAAAGGCACAAATACAATTTTGCGTTGATTTCTTTCACTAACAGGAATAGAAACACGATTTTAAAATCTAGCATTGTGTTGTATCTAAATAGATGCATCCTGATGTGTACAAATTTTAGGAGATAAACAGCAACAGCCGAAACGTTTGATTTGTGGTATATCCTTTCACATTTTACTTGCCAATTTCCTATGATTCAGATTGTGATGCATAGCGTACAGTCTGTGTATCTTACTCGGTGAAGTTCTTTACCACTGAAAGAAGTGGTAGAGCCTGGTGTACCAGCTAGAATAGATAAATCCAGTATAAATTTCAAGGCAACAAACTTTTTTCCTTAGATGTCAAATCCAGGAAATAGTTTGTTGCCACAAAAGAAATTAGAGTATTAAAAAATCAGTAGTAATTGGTTTAGGAAATTTGGAGATAGGCCGGCCGAGGTAAGATGATCTTCATCTTGCCTTGATGGCTGCCTCTGTGGTCCCTGATTAGACACACAGGTTGTTAGATCCATACAGGTCACAATCAAAAAAGCAACTGTAAAGAAATGTGTTTGTAAAAGACCAAAGTGTACAAGAACAGAGATAACTTTGTAGTTGACCAAATTAGAGCATATTTTTCACAAAGATAACAGACGGCTTCCCAACACAAAGGCAACACGTAGGAAAGTGTCCAGCTCCTCCTGTGAAACCATGGACTGTTTCAAAAACAAATGCAAAGCAATTGTTTGAAATGATAAATCGGTTGTCTCAAGCTTTATTTTTCAGACATAACTGAACTGTTCAGGATGGCATTCCCAGGGTACTTAAGCCTCGCTCATTAAGTAGGTTCATAATTTTTAAGTATGCATGTAACACGAATAATTTCTGTCCAAAGAACTGAAATTTAGCAAGATTCTGAAGAAATGAAACATTATGTTGAAAAGAAAATAAGAAACTACAACAACCAGTGTTATCAGCCCTGTGACATCTAAGTTAAAGAAAGAATTAACTCCCATATAGATTACTATGGGCTTTATATTGGCTTATGTTTGTATTTCATGGCTGTTTCAAAAGTATTTTAGGTTTTCTACCAGTAGAGATCCAAAATAAATGAAGAATATGTGAATTTGTTTCACTTCAAAGGCATTGGAATGATGATATTTCATTTAGTGGAACCGTAATACCAAATGAATAATATATTGCTCAGGGAAAGAAGAATACATGCAGTACACGGGCATATTCCTTTAGGAGCAAGTTCTCCTTTCAGAATATTGCACTATAAATGTATGTTGCCTGATCAGCACTTGCTCTGCCAGAAGTTAACTTTGATAAACGTCCACAAATAAAAAGAGTCATAATCTGAGGAAGAGAAATGTAGTAATGATTAAAAACAACTGCTTAGAAAGATGCTTTTATATGCAAGGCAGTTTTTCAGTACCTGGCTTTTTGTAACATCTGACCATTCCATCTGACTATTTCTAAGGTCATGAGCATGGAAAAGATCCTGAACCATGCTACTCCATGGTCAATAGAACTTTTAGTAGGTCAATTATAAAATAAAGTATAATAAGTGATCTCCTGGAGAAAGACTATTATCTAAACTATCACTAAGTAAAGCTTTTCTTTCATTTCAAATCTCCCTTACATAAAGTTATGAAGAAGAAAATGTGAGTTCGTCTATGAAGATTTTTTATTTGTCTTGCCAGGAGGCTGAGAATTTCTTTCTGTTGCAGAGAGTGAAAATTCTTTTTAAAAAAATGAAAAGGTGAAGGACACCAGCAAGAATGAAGTGGCACACTCTGACCTTCCTCTGTATACTATAAGAAATTTTCTTCCTTCTTTCAGAAAAATACCAAGTAAGAATGGACACTGGATTTCTTTTCTCTAGCAGTAGGACTTTTGCTTACTCATCACATTTGTCAAAAGCCTGAATATTTGTTGTATTACCTTTTTTCAGGTTAGATATTAATACTGAGCAAATATATATACAATCAATCAGTCATTGATTGGTTGAGAGTGTGAAATCCTGCTTTCTTTTAAAGTATACACAGGTACAGATAGTTTAATACGGCAAATCCAAAAGATCCAGTAATAATACCAGAGCAGAAGTCTCGTTAGAAAGAAAAGTTGGAATTTTTTTGAGGGTAATATTCTACAACAATTTCTGAAATCGTTGTGTGTGCTGCCTGTGAAGTGTTAAAGAACTTTAGCACTTCTCCCTGAAATGGCAGTTTCAGAGTGCTAGGTAAAATAATCCAGTAAATCTGGGAACGAATTTATTTCTTCTTAATGTCAAGAAGAGTAGACAAAATCATATCTAAAAAGTCATATAATTTTCCAACCAATTTGAAAGTAATACTGAACACATTTAAATCCTGTACAGTCCTACGTTAAGTGCTTTGAACTGTAATGATACATATAATGTGTAGATATTCATACAGAGCTGGTAAACCCATGTTTGTGAGAGTTGTAGCTCAGAATAAACACTATACTAAAGACTGCACTCAGTTACACTAATGTGTAAACTGAACTCTCATTTCAACATTTTTATAGAAAGCTGAACGAACCTCCGTGAATCTAGTGACTTCTCAACCCAGCAGAAAGTCAAGTACTTTTTAATCCTACAGCATCCAGAAGAAAAAGCAGCAGGATCTTTACAGTTTGTGGGAATAATCCTCTCTGACTGCATCCTGGCTTGCTCTCTGGGGAGTCCTGGTGCCACTGGGAAACCAGTCTTCTAGACTGACATAGGTCTTTTACAGCTCCTGTGTCTGGACCTTTCCCTATGGAAAACAGAGTGCATGAGGAGGATGCAAACAGCAGATGTGCAGTCTGATAAGCAAAACTTCTTAAGGCAAAACAATCAAACAGACAAACCAACCACCTAGATTTTACCGAGAGACTGATACACAAACATGAATTCTAGGAGGAAAAAAAAGTGTGTTGGTGCTTCTTCCCTCCTCCCTCCCCCTCCCCATGTTATCTTTTTGTTTCTTTGTTTTCCATTTATTTTTGGACAATAACAGAACAATAACAAAGTTGACATGAGAAAAATAGCTGGTTTTGTTTGTGGGTACCAGTCATAGAATCATTGACTCATAGAATGGTTAGAGTTGGAAGGGACCTTAAAGATCATCCAGTTCTAACCCCCCCTGCCGTGGGCAGGGACACTTCCCACTAGACCAGGTTGCTCAGAGTCCTCAGACTGGATGCAAGAACTCTGAAAACAGCGAGTTTCTCTGTTACATTTCCTTTTCTTCCTGATCCCACCTCCAGGTGTCACACTTCTTGTCTGCACCTACTACATCTACCCTGAAACCGGTACAGTCAGTTGGACCAGAAAGAGCATCTCATTACAAAATGTTTTCATGTTCTAATACATTTTCAGTGGGATTGTAAATCCCACCCATTTCCTTTTTACACCTGTGTATATAAAGACACAAATATATGCAAGGATATAACTATATTTAAAAAAAACCTTGACCTGCTGGCAACCCTTCTCCTTATACAGCCCAGAATGCTGTTGGCCACCTTTGCTGTAAAGGCACATTCCTGGCTCAGGTTTCCCACCAGGACCCCCAGCTTTTCTGCAAAGCTGCTTTCTAGCCTTTTGATTCCCAGTAGGCAGTGTTGTTCCTCCCCAGGTGCAGGACTTTGCACTTCTCCTTGCTGACCTTCACGAGGTTCCTGTCAGTCCATGTCTTCAGCTTGGTGATCTATCTCTGGATGGCAGCGCAATCTTCTGACATATCAGTGACTCCTCCCAAGTTTTGTGTGGCTGGGGAGCTTGCTGAGGGTGCACTCTGACCCGCCAACCAGATGATGGAGGTGTCAAATTCTACGCAGTTTATGTGGATGCCTGAAGTACCTAATTCTTTTGGCAAAAACTTGCTTGTACAACCAAATTTGTAGTACAGATGGGTCCCAAAAAGCTCTCACATTTTCACTGAATAATTGTCTTTTTGAGGCTATCTCTAATCTGGAAGCTATGTTTAAAATTTTATTAATATTTGACACTACAGGTAAACTGATCCTGTGTGATACTTTTTAACCAGTGGAAAGAAATAGACTTCTTAGGACATAAATCTTCTGGTCTGCTTTGTTTGTCTACTGCAGCAAGAGGTGATCAGCGCTCTAGAGGTTATCTATTTAATTCCAGTGACTTTATAGGTACCTCTGACATCTAACTTTAAAGTCAATCTATCTACTGAACGCAGGCCATTGAAACAGCAAGTAGCAAAAATACAATTTGGAAACTGTGAGAAAAGGCTGCTGATAATGACGACTGCTAATGCTGACAACACAAATATGCCAAGGCTTTATCACAAAAGGCATAAGTGAGTCTTAAATCTCAATGTGCACATTGTAGATATTTTTATCTATTCATAAACATATATATATATGTATATATATGAGCCAAAGAAGTCTAAACTTCTATCTCTGGGTAGGTCGTAATCTAAAAATTCATAGAGAATCCAGTATCTATCGAATAACCCATAGAATAGAAAGGATTTAGGCCTGCATACAGATTTGCTGTGGCCTGCTGACTTCTGAACCCAAATCTTTTGATTTCCAGCAATTCCAGAAAAAAATAAAAATAAAAATCTTGTCTGTGTAGCATGGAGAACTAGGTAAGCAGAAGTCATGAATGTCTGTAGGAGAGGAGTCAACAGGAATCCTTGATATCTGTACCCATGGCTGGACCAGTTTTCCAGGACAGCCATAGAATTACATTTCCATATCTCTGGGTCCTGTCACCATGCACTGTTATTAACTGAAAACCAGGAAGACATCAGAACCGGCAGTCATCTTTTCAGAGTTTTGTAATGGTCCACTGGGATATATTTTGCTCAAATTATATCAATTTCACTTGTTTACCTTTATCAAGGTTATAATCTGCTCAAGAGAAAGAATTCTGCAGGGGTGCAGATCAGGAAGCTATGAAGTGATTATTTTGAGATGAGCTGGGATTTTTTAATCTTGTTTGAAGTTGAAAAAATATTGCTGGGAAATAAATAATGTCATGAAGTTAATAAAGTTAAATAATTAGCAACTGAATTGAAAAGACTGCCTATACTCCCTTACAATTAACTTACTGTCACATCTACTTAACAAGATGTAATTTTCACCCACACATACCTTTTACTTCTAGTCTGTGGCTTTTGTTGCATGCAGTTTGAAAATAAGAGGGTGTGAGGTGCAATTCTGGGATGAAGAATGTTTAGGAAAAGCAGAGTAGGAAACTCACTTCCCTAGAGAATGTGAAAATGTGTCTCAAACCAAGATAACTCCCTTTTGTGGCTTAATCTTGTGTCTTCCAGTTACGTAGTATCTAAGTAACATTAGCTTCTCTCACACTTCGTTCCTCTGCATTACTTGAATTTAATGCTCTACTTTTCATGTTGGGCATTGTGAAAGAAGAGGAATAAAGTTTTGTTGAGAAAGAATATGAAAGATGTGCATTTAAACTATTATTTTTCTCTATGAGATAATGGATTGGCAATCAAATACACTGAGTGCAGATATTCTCATTTCTTAATAACATTACCGGTTACGTAGAACCTCAAAAGAATTTGTCAGAGTATATTCTAAAGGACCCTGGGTATCTGAGTATATTGAAAATCAAATAATTTTCTGTGTCATGAATGTTGAACATTATAAGGAGAGGTAAGAGACTTTATTCAGCTGACTTGGCTTATTAAAATATCATTTCTTGGACTTAACACTTCTTGCAAAACACGTTAATAACTTGTCATAAAAAAATCTAACAATGATTTCTGGTGTCAAAGTAAGAACAGAAACTGGGAAATAAAATTCAATTAGACAGGATATGAATCTTAGATTATTAANAAAAAAAAAGAAGAAACGACATTGCGAACATGACATGAAATGATAACCAGTAATTGAAGTACAAAGATGTAGGCATTGGCAGAAAAGATGAAAAAACTCTATACCTGATTAAGAAACATAGGCAATTTCATGGCAAATATAGGAAAGAAACAAAAAAGATCCTGAACTGTAAAGAATGGAGGTGTGATCTACCCTTTGTCCTAGGAGCAGAGAAATAAAGAAGGAATGAGAGCTTAGCTATAGACATTATTAAATTAGATGTGCGTTTTAAAGTGGAGAACATGCAAGGAAAGACTGTATGAGGAAAAAGCAACATAGTAACAAGGAGAGAAAGAATGATACTGGAATGAAACTGAGGAATTGTTGATGGGAAAAAAAAAACAACAAAAAGGAGAAAACAAACACTTGAAAATGTGTGCAACCTTTAACCTGTTCTTCCATTTAGCTTTACGAGAGATATAATGTGTTAAAATAAAATCAAGTCTATCATGGCCCAAAGCTACAATAAAAAAGTTACTACCAATAATTCCATCATGAACTAATACCCTGGATGAGGTTGTGTCCTGGCTATGGAACTGTATCTTTATCACTTATTCTAGATTTATTCCTGAGGAGACCTGTTAATTGCATATGCATTATTCTGGACAATTGACTGTTCTGTGTTGTAAACACAGGAAAAGAAATCAGGATCAACTAGGGTCTTACCTAACCCTGGGAATCGCTAGTGAGGATTGACTTTTCGGTGCTGTGTGACTGCTTCCATCATTTATATGTGCAGAATTGTATAGTACTCATTATGGTATGTCTCTGGACAGTCCAGAAAACAGAAGAAAACCATGCCATAAAATACTATGAATCTATGTAAAAGAATTACTTGCAGCTAGAAAACATGGATCAAAGTTAGTTGTCACTGATAAGACATTAACTTACTTATCCATATGAAAAGTGTTGGTGGATGCAACAAAATTATGAATATGCTTTATCATGACTAAATTCTTCTGTTTGTGGAATAAGAAAAGTTAACACACTGCAAACCCACTGACCATCATCTGTGTGAGAAACTCAGCAGCTCCTGCACAAGAATAATAATTTAAAATACATAAAGACGATCTAAAATAAATAAGTAGCTAAAAAGTTAAAGAAATTTTATTGTAAAGTTAGGACAATAGAGCCTTCTTTTAAAATCAAAACTCTGTCAGTAATATCAGTAGCTTTTTAGAAAGCAGTCATCTAGATTCAGCCTTGCTATAAATTTGTTAGGGCGATAAAATTACACCAGATATTAATTTGCCTCATTATGGCCTCTATTGTGATCATCTGAGACTTCACATTTTAATTGCAGTAGATGAAATTTTAATATGTAGAGGTTGAGAAAGAAACTATGACCTTTCTAGGCTGCTTTGAGCACTTGAAAGTTAAAAAGAACATGTTTGCATTTGATTTTTCGGAGTTAGGAAAGGAAAAAGAGTGGATCAGTGGTTATGGATAATCATTGCTGATCTCACTTTTTTTATTAGACAAGCTGGTCTATAAATTTGCTCAGGCCTTCTGAATGAAAAGGGGTTTGCATATGCAACATATTCTTCAGGTGTTCCTATATACAGGAACATGCTGAGCGTTGCACCTAGGAAGGGGCAGTAGAAAACGTAAACGGGAACAGAAAAGGCAACAGTTCTGCAGAGGAAGTTTGGAAGATTAAAGTGGATATTGAAACACATTTAAAAAGTCAACAACGTGACATTTTGACATAAAAAGTAAATGTTAGGCTGTTATATTGAAGGGTAATGTTGCATATGGAACATAGGATTATTCCTCTCTGCTCAATTCTGGATTAATCCGAGATGGAATGTTTACCTTTCTAAACTCTGTTGTAAGAAAGGTGCAAATTAAAGGTAATCCATAGAAAACCAACAGCAATGCTAAAAGATTTGACTGTCGGTTACACAATGGGAAGCTGAGGGGCCTGGCTTTGTCTGATCTACAAAAGAGAAAACTGATGTGGGGGAGGAACGTTTCCTTTTTTTTTGTTTGTTTGTTTGTTGTTTTTTTTTTTTTTTTGCAGTAGCTCTCAGTTATTATAAGAAAAGGGTAAATAGCACAATGTTATTTTCATGGAGATATTTAAAAATGAGCTAGACATTCCTTTAGAAAACTTCTGCATTTTTTGGTAAAATGTCAGTGTTATTATTTGTCTCATTCAAAAGAGAAGTTTTCAGCATAGATTCACTTAATGAGATTTTTGCCATTAAAAATAATCTGAAATTAAGAGAGATGTTTTTTTTTCCTTTTTTTTCCTTTTTTTTTTCCTTTTTTTTTTTTATTTTTTTTTTTCTGAAAGATTGAGCTAAAATGGAAAAAAAATATTTAGTGGAAGTTTCAAAAATTTTTATATGAATCTGAGGTTTTCTGGACCACCAGATCTGGTGGTCTTTAATATTAAATTATATTTAGGGTTAAGTATTCCACAGTGTCTAACTTTATTTTTCTTAAGGATAACATCAGAAAAGACTAATAAACCATTACTGGTGTTGTCTGTGAGCACACCACAGATTTATCACCTATAATCCCGGATTTATAATAATGCATTGTGACCATGCTTCCTTTGTTTTACTGATACACAGAATTTTGATGACTCCCTTCCACTGCAATTCCTTAGGATCTGCAGTACCATCTGATTTGCAGAGATGGGAGTAATGTGTTCCCTTGATCCACTGATCCTGCTCAAACACAGCATTCAGTTAGCATCCTCTACTGCAGGGGTGCACTGTTTATTCAATTCATCTGTCTGTCCGTAAGGACCCTTGGTCCTGCGCTGCAAAGCATCCCACTGGTGACCAGCCTGCAACGGAATATTGCATCCCAGTTGGAAGACTTTACTCATTTTGCTGATCTCTGTGATGCTTCTGTGAGTCTGTCACTGAAGTTTAGTTGTGATTAAAGGAGGAAACTTTGTCAAATGTCAAATACCGACACCAGGAAAGAAACTGAAAGAACACACCTTAGGGCACTGATAGAGTGTGAAGCTGAACTTTGTAACTGATCAGCTGATGTTCTTCATTACCCTCTGTTTTTTTTTTTTTTATTGCTCGGAATCCTTCTGTCTGTGAAGACCTCTGTCTCTGTCTCTGATTTAGTCGTATGCATACCAGACAGGACCAATATGTACTCCTTAGGGAACCTATTTGGATTTTATTTTATATTTGTTTCAGTATGTGCATTTCTTTACAGGCCCATCCCTTTGAGATTTTGGATCAAGGAATAACATCTGAATCTCTGATGAGTTAGCACACTCTACTATGAATAATTTAATTTCTGCTGTGTTTGATTCCTTAAATCTAACTATATAAGGATATATAAAAGCCGTCTTTCCCATATGACAAATTATCATCTCAGCATAAAAACATATGATGCCTGAAATTCAAAGCAGCATCCAACATTGTGCTTTAATTGCTCAGGCACCACGACTTGCCTGGAATGAAAAACAGAGTTGACTACACTTTGAGTTACAATTTCCTGTCAATCCATCAGCTGGGATTACTCAGCTCACAGCGGCGTAAAGGTTGTCTACTAGGAAATGTATTTTGGAGAGATGAGATCCTCTAAGAATGCTGTCAGAAAAAAAATCTAATATATTATGACGGCTTTTTCTGGAACAGGTAACCTTCAAGCCATCAGAGATACTCACCCAAGATACATTTTCTTATTAGAAATCCTGTCCAAACAATACAGTGACTTTGTGGTTTTTTACTTTTTTTCTTTTCTTTTTTTTTTTTCTTTTTTTTCCTTTTTTTTTGGTAGCTGAGGTATTTACTGTTATTTTTCTAGGATCAATACTGTCAAGATGAAGGACATGAAATCTAAGCAGTTTTCCTGTCATAATCGTAGCTGTTATTCCAGTTTTGACTGTAGATTCTTTCCTGTTGTTAGGCTTGCATAGTTTGAGACTTGACATGGTGTGATCAACTCAGCTTGAAAGTGGTAGGTTAACCTTGTACTAGATTTCTTCAGGATCACAGAAATATTGTACCAGTTGTTGAGATTCTTTGGGCTACTGACAGCACAGAGGACTAAGTCTTCTGACACTCTCTGCTTCCCACATTTTGTAGCTGTCCATCTATGCAGCAATTGCTATGAGTTCTGCTGAATGTTTTACTGTTCCATCACCTGCTTTATAGTCTACTGAGTGTTTAAATCAAGAAACAAGTGTAAAATGACATGCCTTTGGGCGATTCCAATGCATCTGTGTCTACTCAGAGGCATAGAAGTAGTATATGATAGCAGAGAATTCCCAGAACCCAGCACCTTTACAGGCCATAACTCCAACTATTCCCTAAGTCAGCACTGTAAAAGCCTTCGAAACTAAGGATGGCCATGAAATTTCGTTGAATTTAGTGGGTGAAGGACCAAACCATTAAAGTTCATTTCACAGAGCAATTTGCCACTTTCCACACTATATGGGTTTGCTATCATCTTTTCTTTCATTACACCTGCTTGTAGTCTCTTTCTTCTTTTCTTAGCTTCATGGATAGTTTTCACACAAAATAGATGTCTTACATCCAATTTAAAAATTAAAGCATCCCTCAAGGAGAAAAGTCTTTGCACTTGTTTGTCATTCTTGCTTCAATACTCCAGCAAACAAACAAACAAGCAAACAAAACCAAAAGAAGTAATCCAAACCTCCACCTTGAAAACTTCCCTCTAAACTATCAGTTTGACCCAAATAATCAATATTCACTGACCCACTGTCTTACTCAAGCCCCAGGTGTCATTGCAGACATGAAACTGCATTGAATTAGAGAAGAATTTATTCTATTGTTTTCACTGTATGATGTGCAGCACTTATCCAAGTACAGGTTGGATTCTGACCCAATTTATTCCAGCCAAGACCCGCTGTTTTTAATTTTTCTGTATGTTGTTGCAGCTATGCAGATTTTGAACTATCTCGTCTGGTTTCATCTGATCCAAAAAACGGCTCAACATTTTTCATTACTGAGAAGCATCTAAAATCAACTATAAATCTAAGCAGAAAAGGTCATTCTTAACATGTTTCCTGATTTAAGCATCCAGTGGATTAAAGAAGCAGCTGGGCAGACTGAAAATATTTGTTGAGATGCCAGAAGAAAATGGATGCCACCTGAGCTCAAAAATAAATCTACCTCTGTTCCCAGGATCACTTCCTTCTGGCCTCAAAAATGTAGAAGCTAAAAAGATCAATATTAAATTTTCAGTGATGTAGTTTTTCATATTGAAGAGCACACTCAATCTGTTAGAATCTGATTTTCAAGAGACTGTAAAGACTGCCAGAAGTTCAGCTTCCTTTAAAGAGGCCTGTGTTAGTACCATAAGAATAGGTAATCCAGGTACAATATTCTTTTAAATATATGGAATTGCTAATCTGGTGCTTTGCATCTTCCCTCTGTAGCTAGATTTCCTCCTTGGAGACATTCAGATGTCCTAGCAACGTATGTTCACCACAGTGATATCTTTTTAAGTTAATATCCATCACCTTATACCTAAAATGACAAACCCTCTTAGTTGCTGCCTTACCATTTTAAATTGGTTTAGAAAATTAGCAATGGAAACAGAGATTTACCTGACACAATTTGTGAGAAGGCCATCTCTCCCAGTCACACAGACAAAATGGTCAAAGATGGAATCATTACATTTAACATGCCATACAAAGTTTAAATTTAACTTCTATCATTACCTTTGAGCAAACAAGAGAAGGCTCCAAATTACTGAGATCTTCGAGTCAAGCTTCCTGCTGCAGATGAAGTAGACAGTTGCCTGGCCAGGGCTAGAAGCAGGCTGATAAGAAGATCCTGTTTACATTGAGAACTTGTCTGGAGACATTAAAAAAAAAAAAAAAAAAAAAAAAAAAAAAAAAAAAAGAAAAAAAAAAAANAAAAAAGGGAAAACCAAAGCAGATAGAACCTCAAGGAGAGGCTTTGGAAGTTGTAGGTGCCTTCCAACTGAAAATATTCTGTTCTATTCTAATTTTTGCCACTTGGATCATGGTGCGAACATTTGCACCAAGGTCTTTCTCCCACCAAGGAGTGGCTTTTTCCACCATTAGGAGCTGTAGAGGTGCTGCCTACTTGGTGGGCAGGACAAATTGTCTCACCTGAGCAACCATAGTTTGGCATCTTGGTGAAAGAGGAGCAAGATTTTGCGTCGGATATGAAAAGCCTTCTTCTCTGGGCTGAGAGACTAGCTCTCCAAATGTGTCCTTTGCCTTGGTGGATCAAGCAACAGACCTTTCTTGTGGAGGAAAGTCCATGATGTGTTGCTTTAGGAATGAAGGTGTAAGAGGTGGCAGCAATGTGGTGTCTCCAGACAGAATGCTCAGAGGTGGCCACATTTGGGCAGCTTCACATCTTCTGCCCATCCTAAACACCTAAGGAGACAGAATAGCAGAGAAATGGACCTTTGGTTTCCTTCGAGAAACAAGTTAGGATCCATCACAAATATGCTACTGTCACAAAGATGGTAGTATTTTAAAATACTGGTAGAATTTCGAGTATTGTGTTGGTAGCCCGGATACAAGTACTTGGAATTCAGGCACTTTGCCCACATTATGTATTGAATCACTGGTTTTTGTTTCAGATGATACATCTGTATTTTTCCAGTCTTTTCCTACTGCAGTGCAAGTGTTAAAATCCCGCCGTGAGTGGGTGCAGAGAAATCTGATCTGCAAGTGCTGCTTTCATGCAATGTTACCCAACAGCTGTGACAGAAAATGCAAACGCCTTACAGGATGAGTTTTCTCAAGAACAAAGAGAATAGCAGGATCTGGCATATTTTATATCATCTAAGAACTCTTTCAAAAGTACCTTTTATGCAGATTTCCTGAAGACCATGGTTGGAATGTAACATATCAGTTTGTGCATAAGTGTCTGAAAAACACTTGTCCAAAAAACTAATTTAGTCTGTCTAAACTTTTTAAGGGAGTGTCATATATGTAGTAAGGGAGATAGTCTTAGCTATTTTTGAGGACATGATGTAGGTAACAATGGCCATAAATAAGAAGTCGATCCTGAGAAAAAACAAGAGAGGAAAAAAAAAAAGAGAGAAAAGGAGAGACGCCTTTTAAATGTGGTATCCTGTTATTTGACTAATAACTTTGATTTAAATAATGATTTAAGTATTCAATATAGAAGAGCATAAAAGCAATTTTGTCATATTAGACACTTACTTTTCAGTCACTTTTAGCTTTCACTGAGTCTTTATTCTGGACAATTGTTCCATATAATGGCTTTCAAAGCAAAGTGACTATTGGATTCCTTTACATTAGATAAAAGATTATGTCTGCAGTGGTTAAAGTATTTATTTCTTTTAAGTATTGTGAAAGCTATGAAAAGATATTTTATTTCCTAAGTTCTCGTAATTCAAATAAATTTTAAAATGCAAGAAACCACAAACTCAGTAGATGATTACAGTTTATGGATCATCTTTCTTTCAGACCCTGGAAAATACAACAGTGTTTTGTCATCTTGGTTTTTCTTAAAAATTCTTTGAAAAACAGAAAGTGATCTTAATTTTCTTGACAAGTTAAGAACAATGGTCACAAAGTCATCCTGAAAAGAGTGTTGTGGGTAATGCCATAATCAGTGGAAGTTATGTATTTTGTGGAGAAACTTTCTATAGAAATGGGAGTATTGGTATGTGATGATATCAATGTAAATTGCTCAATTAAAGTAAATATGAGGCTATCTGTGAGATAGTAACAAGGAAAAGCAAAATGAGAGAGAAACCCCTCAAAAGTGCCATGAACAAAACAAATTTAAAAGGAATAATTTAAAGTGGATTAGTATTTAAGAGGTGGTTATAGTAGATTCATATTTTATTATGATAGTTATTTCAGTTTAACTAAAGCCAATGTTTCCATTGATAATGTAAGTGCCTTCCAGTGGGACGGGAGAAAGCGAAACAGATCAGTTGAGTGGGAGGAGTAGGATTCAATAAAAAATAGTGGAGTTCTGCTGAGGGAAGGAAAAGGACAATAGGATTTTCTAGGCAACAGACCTTGAATTGGGACAACGGTGGATATGAATTTATGATGAGAATTGATGTGGGGCAAGATACAACAAAAGGGAAGACTGGACTAGTAACAGTTTAGGTGGCAAATTTGACAGAAGTGAACATGAGATCTTTTGAGTCTCCTTTATGTTAGGAAACAGCTGTGAAACCTACTGTTAACAGCCTCTCATTGCCAGTGCTGAGGAATTAAAAGAAGATAATTCATGTGTCAGATGTTTAAGCAATGAGTTAANGGGCGGAAAAGGTAAAATTGTCTTTGATTATGACAGAGGAGTGTTTTCTTAGACGTATGGATTATTCCTTGCTGTACAGGTCCTGTGGGATAACGGATAACCTGTGTAAATTAACTTTGTTTTCTGATGATCATTGACTGGAAAATCCTTTTAGTACTGGTGTAAATATTTTCCTGATGGAAAATAGATCTGTATGCACACAAGGATCCTAAATACTTTGTGTGAACATTAGTTCCAAAAAATATTATAGTGCATTAGGAAAATAAATTTTAAAAAAGAAAGGCGAAAAAATGGGGAAAAAAAAACCCAAAACATGACAAAGGTGAAAAAATGTTTTGGTTTTGTGGTTTTTTGGGGTTTTTTTTT
>VXBW01002924.1:44155-78443 GCA_013400375.1 Thinocorus orbignyianus
AAAGAGAGATACAATTGCCTGTAATATAAGACTAGACTTGGAGGAAGAGATTCTCCCTAGTCTCCCTAGTCTTAGGTTTCTGGTTTTAATAACTACCAAACCTGAACACATTTAGGTACAAAATCAAAGCTAGAATTGTCACCTAATGGAGTGTGGATGATGCTTGATTACTTTCTTGAAAAAACAGCAGTGTATTCATGCCTTTTCATTAGGAGCAAGGCGGGTGTAGTTATTATCTTCGTTTAAGCACGGTATTCTTAAGGAGATTGCTTATCCTTCCCGTCTTCTGACAACTGCAGTAAGAGTTCACACGCCTTGCATATATCTGTATCTGTATCTGAGTGTGTGAGCAGGTGCGTCTTACGTGTGCAGGCAAAGACAGCTTTCTCCAATATGATATATTAATGAAGAAGCCAATGGATCACTGTTGCCTATGCTACGTGAGACCTCATGACATGAGATTTCTTTTTTATTGACAGTGAGAAATGGAATATATACTGAACCAATATTTCTTTCAAATAACTATTGACAAAGGGTGCCAGTGAACTTTACCGAGCATACCCTGTTAAGTGCGGTCACTCTGCACTGAACAAGTCCATGCATTTCAGAATCACAGAATTTTTATGGTTGGAAAGGACCTCTTAGATCATGAATTCCAACCATAAAAAATCCAAACCAACCCAAAACCAACCAAACAAAAAAACCCCAAAAAACCATGCACACACACCTGATAAACAATCAAACCCACAAAACAATCACCCAAGCCAACGATCTTGGCCACTAGAGCATGCCCTGAAGTGCCACATTTACACATTTCTTAAATACCTCTAGGGATGGTCACTCCACCATCTGCCTGGGCAGGCCGTTCCAGTGCCTGAGCATCCTCTCAGGGAAGTCATTCTTCAAAATATCTAATCTAAACCTCCCCTGCTGCAACTTTGGACCATTTCCTTCGGTCCTGGTATTATTCCCTTGGGAGAACAGGCCAACACCCACCTCTCTACAACCTCCTTTGAGGAAGCTGTAGAGGGCAATGAGGTCTCTACTCAGCCTCCTCTTCTCCAAACTCTACATGCCCGGTTCCCTTAGCCTCTCCTCATAGGACTTGTTGTCTAGACCCCTCACCAGCTTGGTGGCTCTCCTCTGGACATGCTCCAGCACTTCAATGTCCTTCTTGTAACAAGGAGCCCAGAACTAAACACAGTACTTGAGGTGAGGCCTCACTAGTGCTGAGTACAGAGGGACCATCACTTCCGTACTTGGATGGGGTGGTTTTTGGTTGTGTTCTCACACTGGAACTTTACAGTAGATCAAGGAGCTATTTTGAGCCCAGGTTAAGTATAGTAAGTGACCAGAGAAAGTGTTGTTCCTGGTAGCTTGATCAAACTTATGTAGATTGCAAAAAATCTAACATCATCCACATTTCTTTGTACGCTACCAGCAGCGGAACAGACAGTGAGATGAAGAACACATGAAAAGAACATTTACTGCCCTCTAGGTATAAACAGGATGGGGTGACGTACACTATTTGAATGTAGCAGTGGATTTCATAATGAGCTCTAACGAAGAGTGGATGGTGAAGTACTTCACCTGCATTAGGCTTTTCTCAGGCTGATCACAGCATGGTATGACAGGCAGCAGCCCTTTCTTCTGCTGCCCTTATGTAGAATATCCTGCAGGGATTAAGTCTATCCCCTCTCCTCATTAACACATCTAAGACCCCTGTGAGAGGACATTTGACACCAGACTGCAGTTGTTCCAGTAGCTTCATAACCCTCGATTTTGTGTTTGAACAGTGACACGGCTGACAGCCTAGCAGATATTACCATGCCTGATTGACAAGAGTTAATCACCTAGACAACTGCTAGTTTAATATTAACCGTTCCAAGATGCAGGAAATGCTTTAAGGAGATAGCAGAGATAATGACTTCCCTCTAACAAAGGAAATTTTTCCTGTGTTACCAACAAGAAGACTCAAAGGCTTGTGGCAATGTATTTTTATTGTATTTCTTTAAGCAGGAATATCTATAATAACATGAATTTTTTTACTGCTCATCTGCAACAAAGAACTCCTTGTGTCTGATCTTTGTATTAGGACGACTGTTACTGATTTCTAGTTCTCATTCAAGTAGAAAGCTTTGGTTTCTTCAGTTTCCTAAGAAATTGTCTGGGGTTTAGACAAAAATCTATTCTTTTTATGAATACAAGACACCTTCTTATTGTCTGATGATTGGAGGGTAACTTAGTGTTTCAGAGCAAAAAATCCTCAATAAAAGTAGATCTTAAGAAACCTGCCTCGTCAAGCATATGCATATTTGACATAGCACTGCTAATAATATTAATAATGCACTTTAAAAAAAATGGTACTGCTATGTCAGAATCATTTGGGTTATTTATTGGAATAAAATCTTTCATTAGTAATCTAGGCCAAGGTTCAATTGTAATAACTCTGTCAGTATGGTAGCAGAATAATAGAGTAATGTGGTGCTCGTGGTGAATTGATGCAAATTCAGGTGAGTAATTTGGGCAGTCTGTAAGAGTTATATGCATGACATTTTAACCTGATGCAGTTCAGGTGATACTTAAAAATGAATAGGTAAAGAATCTCTGTAACTTTATAAGCAAGTTTAGAAATTTTTGACACTGTGCCAGCTGTTTACCAACACGTTATCAGCCTGTTCCTAGGTCATAAGATAAAGAGGTCTCTAATGCAAATATCAGATTAACAGATTTGCTATAACTTTGTTACATTCCTTTGTGTTTTATAATATGATGCGAGCCAACATCTTTAATCGTATAGTTTTTAAGTCGGAAAAGTAAGTTTGTTTTCTTTATTTTTCTATTAGAATATAAATACAATGAAAGCATTAGATTAAAATATTCCAGGATTGTTTCTGCTGTGTCCAGGAGCTATCTTCTTGGCTGATGGACTGTTGTCATTTGGGTGATGGTTTGTAATGTCCAGACAGCTAAATAGAGAAGTTATTAAAAGAAATGGATCACTACTGTTTTGATAAGTATCAAAAGATCTGACGGTAAACCTGAATTACTACTCAAGTCACTTTAGGCTCTTCATTTAATAAATTTAACAATGAAACCAAAATATTTTCTTTTGAAGGAAAAACACCTGTTTTTTGAGGAAGGATTAACCCCACACCCCACCCCAATTCTTTTTTTTTTATGATATTCCGAGAAACAAACACCAAAATCTCATCAAACACCAAAATACAAAGATTCATAAAGTAATGGAAGATCATGAAAAAATGATATCTTTAGACAGATCTTTTCAATGTCTCTAGGTGATTGGTGATTGCAATCTGTAGGTGATTGCAGCAGTGGAAACTGTTATCTGAAACAAAATATCTGAAGCCAATAAAAGAGGCTTATAAAGCATTTTCTAAAGAGTAGCACATACGAATCGTCCTGCTATGCTGTCATCAAAATATAAATTCTAGAATGATATAGGTAGCCTCAACACGACCTGAATTTTTCTTTTGATCATACAGTATAAAGATGAGATAAAAACAAGAATGTGATTGCCTCTGTTTTCAAGTATGTGAAAATAACAGTGAAGAGTCCAACTGAAATTATGAGAGAGTAGTAGACAGACAACTCAACAATCAGCTGATTTGATTTAAAATACATGACTCATTATTCACAAAGGGGGCAAAACGGGACACTATTTTTGGTGTAAGTTGAAAATAAACAACCAGGTTTCCTATTCCTCACATTCCTCATTCCTATTTCCATATTACCAGAAAGTGTTAACTTTATAGAGCAGAAACAGTGTTGACAGTTATTAAAAAGATCATAATCTTCCAGAACATACTTACTGATTAACCTTCCATACTACGATTTTTGCTGTCCACAGGGTAGAATATTTTAATTAGAGATGCTGAATATTGTGAAAAAAATGAATCAGAAAGAGATAACAACAAAGGGATGATTTCAATCAAAAAAAAGTAATATTTGATTAGGCTTTTGTTCTGATTTGGGACACAATTAATAAAGAATATAAGGCACGTTATAAAACAAATGCCAATCAAAACAAGTGTTTGGTGAGGAGAGTTAAACTAATTGAAAATTTTTAATGAAATTGCAGCTTTGTCTGGTGATGTAATAAGTTGTGTAAAAGGTATTTGTCTTAGAAATGTCAAAATTTCTTTTTTTCCCAAATCCTAAAATATTTTTAAACCCTCATATATCACATATTATTTATTTTAAAATTTGCCTAGGCATATGTCTCAAAATTCAACTTCAAGTAAGGAATTACCATCAAAGAGTTATATTAATTGTAATAGGGTTCAAAAGAACTGGTTAGTACATTTTAAAAAGTTTTTTAATAAGTAGTCTGAATGAAAACACAACATCATGATGCAATTTCTAAGTATAAAAATATCTGGTGGCAAAAGGTTGAAGCTATGTGAACATAAAGCAGAAATAAATTATGCATAAATTATGCATTTTAACAGTCTGCCAATGCTGTAGTGCATTCTGGATTGACGAGTATTTTTTGAACCCATGTTGAATTTAGTTGTTCTTTCTAAAGCTGACATTCTATTTCAATTCAGGAAATAACATCAGTTTTGATGTCTTGTAGTCATAAAATTTATGAACCACAACAAAATGTTTCAGTTTAAGAACCTCTCAGTTACTGGAAGTGTATTTAGTTTTTCTTTGTTTTGTTAAGCTAGCTTTAATGTCATGTTTCAGCTCAATAATTTCTTAGAGATTTCAGACATGCACATGGAAACAGATTGAATATGTTTGGATGAACTCCTTTTCTTACATCAGAACCATAGTAACACCCTTTTTCAGAAAGGATGAGAAAAATGAAAATAATTGGTTGCTACAATTACAGCTAGCTACTCTAATTGCAATATTAAATAAATAAAATAATGAAATATTCCCTTATAAGCATCTTGATGTTAAAAGTACCTTCATCATAACTTTCATTACTATTCCTTAGAGGAATAAATATTCAATAAACTGCAACCTGATTATTAAGCAGAACTTAAAACAAAACTATTTGTTAACACAACCAGATAAATCAAACAGATGTTAAGCAAAAGAAGTGCATCAAACGCAGTACCCTGAAGGTCAACAGGTCTCGGGAGGACTGTTAGAGCGAGTAAGATTTCACTTAGTTAACAAACAGGATTTTCTATTTCAGATTTTCATCTCAGCAGTTTGAAACAATATCAGCTCAGTGTCTGAATTTTGTTGAAGCTACCAAATTCTACTTCTGACAGAATGAGTTGAAGCTACAGTTTGATACTAGGATAATTTCACTGAAATAAAAATTGAAGATATTAACTAAAATACTCATAAAGTTTTATATTGCTAAAAACCCCTGTGTATCATTGACAATGAGACAGAGAAAACTACATTATGTTATCCTAGGAGTGTGGATTTACTATGTATACTGGAATTTGGTTTACTCATACTTCTTCAAAAAATGATGAAGCTGAAAATATTTTTGAGTAGATTAAAATTATAAAAATGAGCTTTGGGGCATAGCTAAGTCCCCAGTCTGGGGTATATAATGCTTCAAAGCATGCTCTGTGGTAGGAAATTACATTTTTTAAGATGAATAACATAAGAAATTCTTTGTTGTACTAGGTTTGTGGTTTTTTTCCTCTCCGTTTTATTTTTTGCCAAAACTGGAATAAAGAGTTCTGTTTTGAAGTCAAATCAAACTGCTCTGTTTCTGATCCAATTTCCTTTCTTGACTTCTTTATTAAATAACAAATTATTTCCTCAGTAAAATAATTTTCAGTCTCAAAGAAAGAAACAAAAATTGTCTTTTCTTTTGAGAAGAAAAGGGATAGCCTGTAAATTCTTGGGAAAAAAAATCATTTTGGGGATAATAGATTTAGTTTTACATGGTAAGTAAATCTAGCTATGAAGTGGTGAATAGAAGGAAAAAAAGACTGCGATAAAAGAGAATGCAGTGTTCTATGAAGAAATTAATAGATGTCATTTTGTTTGCATAAATTTAAGCTGTAAATATTAAAAAATGCCATTATATGTAGTGAAAGTGCTGTATTTTTTTCAACGTAGCATAACAGATTAGACTTTACTGCAATATTTTAATTTACTGTACAATCAATTAACAGTATTTTGCACTCCTGCCTTCACTGATATGATTCTTGTCCGTGGAAACGGCAGCAAAGTTGGGCAGATTCTGAACCCTCAAGACCTGATGAAACTGATTTGAGAAGTTACTGGATTTGTTTTCAGAAACTGGAGAGCAAAAATCTGTGTCTGTGCAACCAGTAAATCATATGTGGTACCACAAGCTTTTCTACCATACTCCAGTAACATGCTAAGTACTTGTGGTGGGTTGACCCTGGCTGGATACCTCGTGCCCACCAAGCTGCTCTGTCACTCACCTCCTCAGGTGGAGAGGGATAGAAAATATAACAAAAGGCTCATGGGGCGAGATGAGAACAGGGAGAGACCACTTACCCATTATCGTCATGGGCAAAACAGACGTGACTTGGGGAAATTAATTTATTACCAATCCAATAAGAGTCGGTTAATGAGAAGTATAAACTAAACCTTAAAACACTTTCCCCCCACCTCTCCCTTCTCCCAGGCTCAACTTCACTCCCTATTTCTCTCCTTCCTCCCCGCAAGTGGCACAGCAGAATGGGGAATGGGGGTTGTGGTCAGTTCGTCACACCTTGTCTCTGCTGCCCCTTCCTCCTCAGCGGGGAGGACTCCTCACACTCTTCCCTGCCCCAGTGCAGGGTCCCTCCCACAGCTGGCAGTTCTTCACCAGCTGCTCCAGTGTGGGTCCTTGGAGTGCAGTCCTTCAGGAACAGGCTGCTTTAGCACGTGTACCCCCTTCCAGCAAGCCTGCTCCATCATGGGCTCCTCTCTCTATGGCACCAGAGGTCTTGCCAGGAGCCTGCTCCAGTGTAGGTTCTCCACAGGGTTGCAACTTCCTTCAGGCTTCCACTGACTCCAGCATGGAGTCCTCCATGTGTTCCTGGCGAATATCTTTTCCACCATGGACCTCAGTGGGCTGCAGGAGGGCAGCCTGCCTCACCATGGTCTTCAAAGGAACCACAGTGCGTGGAACACCTCCTGCCCTCCTTCTTCACTGACCTTGGTGTCTGCAGGATTGTTCCTCTACACATCTTCTCATTCCTGTCTCCTGGCTGCTGTTCCCCAGCAGGTTTTGTTTCCTCATCCTAACTGTGTTATTCCAGAGGTGCTACAGTTGTCTCTGATGGGCTCAGCCTTGGCCAGTGTCTGGTTCATCATGGAGCTGGGTGGTATTGGCTCTGTTGGACATGGGGGAAGCTTCTGGAAGCTCACAGAAGCCACCTCTGTAGCCACCCTGCTGCAAAAACCTTGCCATTCAAACTCATGCAAAGTAGAATACTTTTGCAATAGATTTTATATACTATATAGAAGACATTTTGATCTAGAATAAAGACTGAAAGGTAACAAAATCCATGCTTAAATTCAGTAACAACATTACTGTAAAGGGCTATTAGTTCTACACTATAAGCTTTGAGATCCAAATTCCTCTAAAAGACATTAATTTTACTTCATTGGCACTCTTTGAACTCCAGCAGATATTTTTTTTTTGTTTACACTAATGTGAAAAAAAAAAAGTCAGTTGTGGAATAAGCCTGCTTTGTAAGTCTTTGGCTAAAAGATTAAGCATCTTACTCAGATTGTCCTACTGATCAAAAAAAAAAAAAACCCACCAAAAAACCAAAAGAAACTTCAATAAAAACTTGAAGATTGTGGTTAGTACTATAGGAACAGCACTAAACTATCAGTATTATCCTAAGTTATTTGATTTCCAAATATCTAAAAATAAATGACAGAGAAATAAAAAAAAAAAAAAAACAAGATAGCTTTTTTAAAATATTGTTTTTTCAGTATCAAAACTTGAAAGAAGTAATGTTTAAAAAAAATGAAATCTCAAAAATCTAAATTTCACATATAAGAAATACTTTTTTTTAAAAAAAAAAGGGATTAAATAAACTGCTTTATAGATGCATTCAGCTGCAATGAGATTGTATTTTAACTGGATAATTTCACAAAATTGCTAGTTACTTTTCTTAACAGGGAAAACATTAGAAAGAGTGCTACAATTAAAAAATTATGATATTCTTCACTTCCCTCTTTTTGCAGTTGAAAAGTAAATATTTTCTTATATGTAACTCCAGATGTATTAATTATCTAAGTAATTAAAAAACAATAATAATTTATTTTATTTTATTCTCTTTTATTTTAAGTAACAAAAAATGAGACCACTAGGTAGGACTTCAAAACACTTGAAGATTTAGCATTATTGCAAAGCTTTGATACAGAAACTATACACATAAATTACTACTAGTAGTCTTTGCTGTCATTCCAGTTTTTATTTCAGTTAAAGCAATTCAGAAAGATTTACTCTTCCTCTACATTCTCATAGTTATATGCTATGTGTCCAAAGTTAGGCTAACACACTTTCAAAAAGAGCTAATGAACACATACCTCTTACTTAAGAGTTCAACATAGAGTTCTTGCTTTTTGAGGTTGTTGATTTTGAAGACTGTATACAATGGAGGTGCCAAGAAAAGAAGAGTGAATGTATGTGAAAATTAATTTTAAATACCATTTACTTTAGCACTGATTGCCAAACCATCTCTGATCATTTTCTCAGTTAAGCCAAATTTCCTTGTAGCCTGAAAGCCTCAAGGAGTGGCAAGAGTGGGTTGTCAGTTGTTTTGCAGTGACTCCAGAAGTGAGGAAGATGAGATTAAACTCTTTTCTGTAATGGTTCTCTAATCAGCACTGGTGAGGACCCACCTTGAGTGCTGTGTTTAGTTCTAGACCCCTCACTACAAGGACATTGAAGTGCTGGCGCATGTTCAGAGAAGAGCCACCAAACTGGTGAGGGGTCTAGACAACAAGTCATGCAAGGAGATGTTGAGGGAACTGGGCGTGTTGAGTTTGGAGAAGAGGAGGCTGAGGAGAGACCTCATTGCCCTCTACAGCCGTCTGAAAGGAGGTTGCAGAGAGGTGGGTGTTGGCCTGTTCTCCCAAGGGAATAATGCCAGGACCAGAGGAAATGGTCTGAAGTTGCATCAGGGGAGGTTTAGATTAGATATTCGGAAGAATGACTTCCCTGAGAGGCTGCTCAGGCACTGGAACGGCCTGCCCAGGGAGGTGGTGGAGTCATCATCCTTGGAGGTCTTTCAGAAATGTTTAGATGTAGCACGTCAGGGCATGCTCTAGTGGCCGAGATCGTTGGGTTGCGTGATTTGTTCTGTGGGAGTTTTTTTGCTGTTTGAGGGTTTTTTTTGTGTATATGGTTGGACTTGATGATCTCAAAGGTCCTTTTCAACCATGACTCTGTGAAGATTCTGTGGTTCAGACAACATGGTCCATGTTATTGAATTATGATAGCGCTAATGATGAAAAGATTAGATTTTAATAGGTCTTTTATAAAGAATTGGAAGATGCTTGCCAGAACGGACGAGGTGTTTATTTGCCTACAAAGGATTTAGCAAATTCACTGCTGGTGTTTTTCATGCACATAAACAAACTTTATGCTTACATGCACACAGACAGCTACCTTCTTGCACAGATCACTTTTCTAAAATTTTATGTTGTATGTAATTATTCAATTTGATGCAATCTACTTTTGCTGCCTCACATCAACAGCTTAGATAGTGACTGTCCTGGTTTGAGGTAAAATGAACCAATTTTCTGTTTTACAATTTTACTTTTTTAGTTGGGCCTCTTCTAACTAACTAAACTCTGAAGTTAACAACACATTGTTCAGAGAACTGTTTCGTCTCACAGTGGTAAGACCTGACTATACCAAAGAACAGTATGCAAACAGGCCCTTGCTTATCCTTATTGCTAGAACAACCAGGGTCAGGTAATTTTGTTATTTGCCCCATTGGAGGGGGAGACAGGACAAGTGACCCAAAACTGACCAACAGGAGTATTCCATCCCATCTGCATCATGCTCAGTATAGAAACTGAGGGATCAAAGGTTCAACCTTCTGTCTTCGATGGCCGATGCCCAAGGAGGACCCTGCCTGTTCATCTACCTTTGATCCCGATCCGAGCGTTCCTGACTCCAGATCTGGAATACAGCTCCTGTCGATCACTGAGTCTGGTCTGGGATTGATGCCTGTTGGTGATGTGGTCGTTATCCTGGGAGCTTGATACAGTTTTGTATGTACTGTATATATTTTCTTTTTCTTTCTTTNTCTATCTAAAAGGGGGTGGGGTAATGACATCATCTGTCTTTTTTCTAATTGGTCAGAACCACGACAGTGACTAATTCTTGTACGATGTTAGAAAATACATCACATCTCTGTTTGCAGCTTGGCAGCCCCGGTCACAGCTCAGGTTTATCTCAAAACTACTTCTTGCAATACAGAGAATATCACAGAGTTGTAAGTATAGTCGTGTCATTATGTTTCATTCATGTGGTACATGCAAATAGACAATATGATCAACAGTAACACCATAGACCTTAAATCCCCTTATTAATCCTAGAGGTCTTGATCTATACATTTCCCTTTAAAGAGTCGCAGTCTGTACCTGCATTTCTGGAATGAGAAACAAGCAGAGAGGTAGTATTTGTCCTACAAAGATCCAATCTCATACAAAGGATGTAGGAAGCATTACATGTATTAAATTGGGATTGACTCTGAAGACGTAAACCTAATCCATTTTCTCCTAGGGGTAAGAAGGAGACTTAATGAGTCTCTCTCTTGTCTCTTCCAGAACAAGTAAGAAAGAAGATATATTTCTGTGTTTGCAACAATCACTACAGGGAGAAAAAAAATAAAGAACTATTTATTAGCTATTTGACTGCAGTATCAGCTTGTGTAATGAAGCTGCTCATTCTAATTGTTCTTCCACATGTGGTATCGTCATAGTATTTTGCAGCCTTATGTAGAAATACAGGGACTTTTTACACCAAAGCTGGCTTTTTGTAGCACCTCTGAAAGAAAATGTAACCATTCACCCTTTCGAGCAAGAACTTCACTTTCTGTAACTGTAGGATTATTAAAACATTGCGTCATCAAATATTCCTTGGTTTTTAAATGAAAATTTATTTCTGCCCCATCAGTTTTTTTTAATTCTGTGAAAAAGCACTTGAGCAATTAGCAACCTTCTTCTAAACTGTGAATGCGCTGGTATTGGAGTGGAGATTAAAAGCAAACTGTGTGTTATCCACATGCACACTTAACCCTGTTGTTAACCTAACCTGTGATGGTACCTCTTCCATTTAATTTTTTGTGACCTTAGAGTTCATGCAGGCACACAGGACCTCACCAGCTGAGAGCATTATTGAGCACATCATGGAACATGCTTTGGTATTGATTAAAAAACGCTGTCTCGGGGCCAGGATTTTTAAACTAAAGGCCTGAAAGACCACGTGCAAGAAAAAAATCTATAAGACTGAGGGCTTCTGATGATCCGCAGTTTTTTCATGCCATTAATGTGCCCGTGTGAACAAAAAGAATCTATTGATGCACAAATATTTAATCACATTCACCCTATTTGCGCCTACCTTCACAATCATCTGGACTGTAGAAGTAAGCACTTAAATAAATATGGACTATATGACCTGTTTAATAAAACCAAAGGAAAAAAAAAATCATATTTTCTTGGCAAAGAATGCAATGATGTGTTATTCTGAAAGTCTTGGCTAATAGCACTTAAAATGTCGGCATAACTCTTATAAGCCACATGAGAAAAGACTAAGAAAAAGATATTCCTTGAGTCCATTTGTCCTCTCTGCAAACTCAAAACTCGTATGTAAAACAAATATAAGTCCACTGAAGTCAAGTCTTTGAGTCCTCCAGACAAACAGGCATAACTGACTGAAAAGTAGCATGAAAGGTACCTAAAATATAAAAAAGGATGGTTAGTTAGCATTGGAATAAATTCATACAGATGGAGTATAACTCCAGTGTTGATCTGCAGTATTGTTTTAAATTATTCTTGAGATTGTTTTTCAGAAATATTCAGGAAAATCTGTATTGCTGTTGAAATGCCTGAAGAATCTGAAAATGAGATTGGAGGTATTTGGGAACTATAGTAACTTCCAAACGTTTACTAGCTGTTCTGAAATAAACTTATCAGCATGGATTTCAGGAAGGTGACAAGCAGTGATCCTCCTCTTATTATATTGTTGAAGGAGTGATATATGCCCTATTTTCCTATTTCTGCTTTTTTTATATTTGAGTTGGTTTCTTAGTAGTTATTAACCGCTGTCTGTTTATCACTACTTCCCGTTCAATAATAACTTTTGATTCTCCACAATTTTACAAATAGATAGAGGTATCACATGTTATCACACTTTTTAAGTTTTACAGAAATAAGAAGGAGATAAGAGAAGATGGGCTGCAAATTCCTCAGCTGTGAAGAACGCTGAGCTCATGGACTGCTGGAAATGAGAGAAAAGGAGACCATATAATTGCATGACCCAAGAGTAAAACTTTAGTAGCATTTTGCAACTGCTTAGACATGAAAATCAATCAGCTACAGTACCTCTGTCCTTTGGAAAGCAGGGTTCATTGTATCTAGTTCTTGGAGAACATTAATTCTCCATAAGTGGGATTTACTGGCTGTTTCTGTACAAACAAATAAAACAGGTCAAGACATTTTCTTTGTCCATAAGGGAAAAGCGGTGCAGGTCTGATCCATACAATTAAAATTGCTTCCCTCATGAAACTTGCCGACGTTCATGCCATCTGATGGGACTGCCCTGTGCTGTGCCTTCAGCTGTGCCTAGGAAAAGCCTGGGAGAGGTCGGACTGGAGTGGGGCAAGGCTGCATCAGAAACCTGTCAACAATTTAATGAAATGTGCAAATGGTGCCAACTGAGCTGTGTCCTTGACCTTTTCTGTATGCTGCTATATGGATGCTACCACTGTGTCACCCCAACTTCAGTTACGTTACTGTAAATGTTACTTATATATATTCTATTCCTTCTATATTAGAAAAATATTACTTAATGTAAAACTTGTTGCCTGTAACTCTCCAGTATTACAAGAAGCCTAAGGTTTTGAGCATTACCCTGCTGACTAACACTTTTAAGCTTCTTTAAATCAAAGTTGATAGCATCTTCCTTCCTTACGGATTTTTGAGCACAGATGAAGCACTTCTGTTGTTCCTTCTTCAGCTTTCTAGAAAGTGCTAGAAGTTTAGAGTCAGATCCTTCCCTTTAATACGCTTTCCCCCATTAATTACGGAATTGCTGTGATTTCCTTCTTTCAAGTGGCTATATCTGATTAAGTGCAGATTTCCCTTTTTCATCCTTTTGCCCTTGTAGCTATAAAAGCCCTCCTTCTCACTTCCAGCCCACCAAGAGGCTGTGATCAGTAGCAGTAATTTTTCCTGTTTTGATGGTATGGCATTAATTTTTTTTTGTTTGCTTTTGGAAAAGTTTTGTTTTGCAATTCCACACTCAGCAAGAGGGTCAACTCAAGTATTTTCACCAGTCTTTAGGTATCGCATTGTCCTGCAACATTTCCATATCCATGCTCAGTCATTCAGGTACAAGGGCTCACAGTTCTGGCTCGTCAGGCAAGCCCACAAGAAAAGAGTCTCTAAGTTCTCTCCACGTCATGCCTCACTACATGATCTGGCATCCAGCAGCTTCATAATTGCTCCCTGATGAAGTCTGCACTGATGAGATCCCTGAACTGCAGCAATTACTATTGTGTTGAAGGGGGTCCTGAAGTTTACAGAGGAGACTCACTTGCATAGTCCAATTTTAGCCTGTTCCAGGTGTGACAGCACAGTCAGTCTGTCAACCTTCCTCTCCCACTGAAAGCCAAGAGACTACTCGTGTCTTATAAAGCTGGTATTTGAGTTACATTTGATTTTAAAGATGTTTTTAGTTACAAGGTCTGCAGTACAGGCATAGAAATTCTCCCACTAAAATCAATCAGAAGATTAAAAGGAAGTATTCGTGGTTTTGTTTGCTTGGTTCCCTCAAAACTGGCGAAACGGAGATTCCAGTTCATACGAGTAAGAATAGTATTAGCAGAGTTTCTTTTACATGTAGTCTATTTTAAATAACAGTTATATTTTAAAATAGGCTACACTGTACATGTAGTTTGTGTACAGTCATACTTGATGTAATGGGATTATATGTATGATTAGTTGTGCATCTGAATCGTTGTGCGGCGTCATGCACAGATGATAAAGTAAGAGGGATTCAGATTACTCAAATTTTCTTTTAAGAAGCACCTTTTCTGAGCCATAAATGCATGGTTTAGGAGTAATTGATTTTCTCTGGTAGCGTGCATGGCTCACATCCTAGCAGCAGAAAAGCAGTGTTAAACTGTCACTTATGCTAAATATCAGTTTTCTTCGCCATAGCTGGTTTTGGTCTTCTTGCCAAGGTGGTTTTCATCAATAAAACAGTAGTTTTTCTTTGATCTACACTTATTAACATTCTTTTACTTTGTCTTTATTTAACTTCCCATACACTGGTAATCTGAATTCAACTCTGTTTATATATTTATTTATTTTTTAACCACACTTTAGATAATGTTCTGCTGTAGAATTTTTTATACAGCAGATGCTTTTTGTGCTGTGCGTTGATTAATCATATTTCATGTTATCAGCTTCCCCAAAGCATTTCACACTTTGTGCTCCATAGATACAGTATATCATAAAGTACATTACTGGTGCTCAGATAAACATGTCTGTCTTTTACTGTCTATATTATTAACACTTCCATTTGCATTTCTGCACTTATAGCTGCCATTATGAATATATTTTCTGTTTGCATAGTAGTACTTTCCATGTTGATTTGATAGTATTTTATTTCAACAAGTTTGGATTACCCTAGAAGTTAGTATTTTAGTGGTCTTTATCTAATTACTGTAAATTGTAATATAGCCTGTCAGTTGTAAACATATAGCTTCAGTGATCCCTAAACATGGACATTTAGTATATTCTCTTTTATACCTTAATATGTGTATCCTTTAATATTTTTCCTGTTACCTCAGTTTTTAATATTAACAAATTTAGTAGTTTAGTTTTACTGCTTTTCCTTCTAAAATGCCTGGGTATGCTAAAGAATCATCTGATATCTGATAGTTTAGGGAGCCTTAACGTGTTTATTTTGTCTTGTAAATAAATAGAAACATTTTCTTTCTTTAACTCTTGATGGAAATTTCTGTGGGCTTGAGATACTCAATGCAAAACCCCCTGGTGGATTTGTATTTCTGCTATTGCTTTTCCTACCTGCTCTTCTTAGTCAGAAAAGTTAAGAAGTTGCTTGTTTTGCAAAGTTAATTTTTAGCTGCTTGTTTAAGATTTATCCATGGGTTACCCTCCTTCACTTTCACATCTGCAGAGTCTCACTCTCTTACATTCTCCAGGTTCTGGTCTAAAAGTCAGTGTATCGATGACAGTGCTTTCATGGCTTTCGGCATAATCATTCATGTTATTCTCAGAAAAGGTGTGAAAAGCCTCATTTCTGCAGAAAGAGGGAGGAGGTACTGGTTTCTCTTTGTTTACTGGCTTTTGTAAGACAGCACCTGATTGCGTGTGTTTCACTGGAATAGTAACGTGGCATTTTTCATCGCGGTACTTGGTGGTGTTTGTTGAGCTTTCGCTACCACATTTGGCATCATGGTATGAAACACAGTCTTATGCTTGTTAGTGAAAAGCAGTCCTTGGAATTCAAAGGTCTCAAATTCAGGTCTCTAAGTGTATGTGTTATTTACTAAATTTGCTATACATTTCTTCTCTCAGTGTGCTTACAAAAAGCCTCACCCCACTAGTATTTCAAATACAACTTTTCCACAGTTGCTTTAAAAGCTAAAGGTATATCTCCATGTTCATTTTCAGGACTTACTTTCCAGATTTTACATTGTGAAACCTCTTGTCTTCCACATCCTTCTTAAAGAAACTTTTTATGTTTGAAGTTTTGTTTCATGTTTGACGTTTATGCCTCTGTTCCACCAGACCATCTTGTTCTTTGCTTTCTTTCCATCTGGATGAGAAGTTTTAACCACTGCACTGAGGCTTCTGGGCTGACTTAGCCTTTGTTATATGGCCCTCTAACTTCTGAGTGAGATCTTTGGTTTCTGCTTGGAAATAACGGGTACGTTTTAAATGCAGGTATGTCTTATGCTGCAGTCAGGTTACTTAAGAGTCACATCAGAAGGCAGCCATTCCCTTCTTAATCTCTAATCAGGTCATAGGGGAGTTTGATCCTTTAAATAACATCATTTTAAGCCTATTTTTAAATTTTTTATTTACCTGTTGATATTACTTTTTATTCTAGTTATCAGTGTCTGTTTGACAAAATGTGTGTATATACGGTGGCAGAAGTATCAAACAAGTAACATTACCTGCAAAACGGAAGACTTACACCTTAATGGAGATATTCATGCTGCTCAACAGGCAGAGATAACAAGCCTGGGCTGCAAGTTCTGCCTGTTAAAAAAAAAAAGATAAACCAGCCAGGAACATACCTCCCTCCCGCGGCAAAAGCGACCTTTTCTCTGAGGAGTTGTATCGCTTGTGCCCAGCGTGCTGGCAGCTTTGTTTTTTTTCTTCTCTCTCCATCTGGTTAGGATCAGGTTGGAAAATTGCTGTCGTCCGTGTAGAAAGCACAATAGCTGTCGGCTCCCGGGTGCCGTTCCTCTGCTCCCAGGCTGTTCCCACGGAGCCAGCATGAATGTCCTCAGCAGGACAGTTCTGCCCCATGTCTCCTAACAACGCTAAAAGAAAGACTACGTCGTGTGTGCTATTTTTTCTCAGAGCTATTTTTTTCTGTAGAAAATACCAAGGTTTTTTTGGGGAAGCTGGTAAACATTGTAAAAAGTACATTTTGGCATACTTTCATAGGGATGTAACAGTGGCTTTTCTTGCAATGCAGCTGGCATAATAAACAGGTTGGAAAACAACTGCCGTGCATGTTTTTTTTACAGATATATATTATACTTGCCACTGCTGTTCCTTGCCAGTTAAAAATAATTGCTGAAGGAAGTAATACAGTGAACTGAAGTAAGATAAAGTAACTTGTTAAATCAAAAGTAGAATTATTTAAATGACCAACTGACAGTTGGATTAAACTGAGATTATGTTCATGCAGCCTGACTAATATTTGTTATTTTGACTAACTGTGTTAAAGTAATTACAAAATGATTCAAACATATTTCAAAAGCAATCAGTACTCATAGTTAAGATCATTTTGTGACTAGAATGAATGCTGTGTTTTGCAAAGCAATATTTTGCTAGCTTACTGTGCATACTACTTTAACATTTTACAAAAACATGACAAAGAAGATCTTCAAAAAATTCATGAGGACATCTCATAAAAATAAAAGTACTCTCTGAGAACTCAAACAATCCAATCTGTGTAAATTATATCTCTATGTTATCATCCCCTACAAAATCCTATTCAATCAGTTCAATTACATCATTCCATCATCATTAACGGTCCATTGCCTTTACTGTGCTTTCAAATCATTGGTTCCGGGCAGGCCAACTTCACTATTGGTAAATATGTTATTAAATCATCCTCATCACCCAGTTCAACACTTTCCAATCTGACACATTAACACATCAGAAAGTTTTATTGTATTATTATCCAACTAGCAGGAAAAAAATAAATGTAATTCGCACACCCATAGTGTGAATGAATTCTTATAGTGTGAACTCCCTGATAGGAAAACCATTTGAGGTGCTTGGCTCCCTTGTGCTGAAATCTTTCACATACTCAATAGTTGTTAATATTACTGATTAACCAGTACCCTCATCAAAAGTGACCATGCACCTCTTCTCACAATTATCTAAGTATCTTATATTCTTGTCTATGTCTATTCTACATATGCAGTAAGAAGGAAGAGCAATGTGGACTGACCTGAGCATCACGACCGTGCAAAGTAAGGAAATGGATTTCTCAGGCTGTGCTGTTGGAATGTCAAACTGCCTCTGGTGAGTGTTTTGAAGCAAGCACTAAAAATGCTTCAGGATCTAGTCCTACAATCAAAAGAAAGAGAGCAGGAATTGTGTTTATTTACTTTTAGCAAAACTACCATGAACTAAAAGGCAAAAAATTGTTAAAGATGATAATTTTCTGATACAGTTAAAGATAATTCAGTAGCTTTTACCTTCACAGTTATTGTATAGCTTCTTTCAAATGTGGAAAAGATAGTTATCTGCTAACTCCCTTACTCTGCTACTCTTACTGCATACCTTTGTTTTGATACCCATCTGGTGCGGTTTCCTCTTCCTGATTTTTCACCTTTCAGTCAATATACTGGAGCAGTTCCTGCTTGACTTTTCCTTCTCAGCATCTTCTTCCCTCTCTTCATCTTACCTTCTCATTTGTTCCTTTCCACTCTTCTCTATTCTTTCATGCAACCTATCTTCTACTGTGTCAGATTCCTGGCTGAGCTCAGAAAACATTCTTTTAAGCCCTTTTACAGCTAGTTGCTTTGTTGATTAAGCAGTATAATCAAACCCAACTTTCCTTAGCCCTGTTCCTGAAATACCAGTACTTTTCTGTACAGACACCAAGCCAGGGTGGAATGCAGAAGGACTAACTCTCTCTGGGTATTACTTTACTGACTTCTTTAAGCCTACTCCTTCTTAGATTTCGTGTTAATAGTGTTATCAATAGGGTGCAAGAAATTACACAAACTATGAAAAAGAAGAATAGATCAGTTCACACCTGATTTACGCTTTGATTAAATAATTCTAAGTTTTCTAGCTCCAGTAATACAATACAGACCATTTGATATTTTGTAAATTTCACCTTTTGTACAGCTGTATATCTGGAAAAGGTTTCATTCCAAACATGTAACCTGGAATCTGTTAAAAACCCCGCAGTGCTTCTCAATACGAATTTGTACTTTCTTATGTGACCTTTAGTAAATACGTTCGAAGTTTCTCTCTTTAAACTCACACAAATTCTGTTTGTGACAAATCAAGCTTGCAAAATGTTTTGACTATTGCCCACATTGGTGATATTTGGAGCTTACCCAATCTTCTCTATGGCTTCCTTGCTCCATTACTTCTGGTGGAACTAATGTTCAGATGCTGCCTTAAGAAATAGGTATCCCCAATAGCTACAGAGGTCCTTCCTTCCATTTCATTCAGTGATAGATGGGAATTGCAAACAAGTGGTAAAGTTTGCTTCAGNCCTGCTTTCCTTACAGTTTGCAAAAAAATCATGCGAGGGCTTAGGGATGGCAGTAAGCATGTGGTGTACAGAGTCATTAGGGAGCCAAAGGGTGGTCAGATTATTCGGTTTAAGGTATGAGATGTGATAAAAGGGAGGAGGCAATGCTTGCAGCTTCTGATTTCCTCCAGTCCTACCCCTCTTACCTGTACCAAATTGTACGAGACCATCTCAGGAACTAAGTCATCAGGGCTTAACCTGTCTGTGTTTTCGCAGAAATAATGTAAAGTATTTTTTTAAATGGTTGAAAGTACAAGTTTATACCAAAGAGTTGGTTAATTTCTCTTTCTGTTCCCACTGTTTTCAGGAATACAAATAAAGATAGACAGAGTAATTGCCTAACTTATGTTCCAAAGTTACAGGTTCTTTCAAGAGAACTAGAAACACAAAATTGGCAGATTTGGGACCAGAAGAGGAGTACAGTGCAAGAGAGGAGGAAAGACAGGTGACGTTGTGTAGAAGGTAAACTAATGACAGCAGATTTCTGCACGTCCACAGCATTTCAGTAACCATAGCTATGTCTAAGATTTGGGACATGCCCTGTTGCCAGCTCCTCAGGACAAGGCAGCATTTCCTGTAATCAAAACCATCTTCAGCACAAATGAGAGATCCTTGAGATGTGGTTTTCCAAAGAAGAAAACATATGCTCTTAGTCTGGGAAAAGAAACATGCAGATCCTGATTTTTCTTTTCAAACTACACTAATACATGTCAGCAGTATGGGAACAGAATCCAAAAATTTAATCTAGTGAGAACCAGAGCTCTCAGAGAGCTCTCACTAGATCTCTCTGGTGACAGTCAGAGTTTCAATTCATTTTTTGAATTTGTAAAGATCACCTTCTGACTGATCCAGCCTCCCATCAGGTTTTCTCAGACTCTTAATGCTCAGCTCTCCAAGTGGCAGAAGCCTGTCTTCATCTCTTCAATCTGCTTGTTGCGCACATGGACTGCAGCTGTGTGGTTTAAGCTCAAGGTAGGATTTATTAGTGCAATTGCACCTCGAATTTGTTTACTGGATTGGACTTGCTGAATGATGTACCAAGTCAGTTTTGAGTAAGCACTTGGAATTTGTATTCCCATGCAAACTAAACTTTCAGTACTTCAAATTTCTTCACTCAGCAACTTTTTTCCTACTAATCCATGATCGAACTTTGCAAAAGCAATTATTTTTTCTGTAATATAATTGCTGTTCATGCAGGTTTCTATAAAATGTGTCTCTTTTTTAAAAATCATCTGTAAAAGGTGCACTCTCAATTAAGTGCAAGCAGTCATTATATAGAATGTGTCTGAAAACAACAAAGCTGCATGATTGACATTCACTGGTTTCATGTGCTGAATGACAAATTCAACAGGCTACGAGCTGCTCTTTTTTCCACTTCAGGTTTTCATATTTTCATAGCATGAACAACATTGCAGAGATGCAAAGACTAGTGGAAGGGGAAAAAGAATCCAAATGACTGTGCCTGACATCCTTGATCAAAATGAAAACTGGTAACACATAATTGGTTGAGAGGAACTGCAAAGGGTGCAACTCTGGACTTCTTTTAGGGGTAAGGTAAAAGAGAGGTAGCTAAAATGTCCAGCACATGCTTTAAGCTTTTCAGCTGGGGATTTAAAACGAGCAAACTAGTAGCTTGGAGCTTTGGGGAGAAAAGTGGTTTATCTCAATGAATGCTAAAGGCTTGTACGAACCTTACCACAGGTGAAGAGCGTTCACTTAAACACATGGGCAGCAGGAAGGATTGTGTTGATATTTGTTTCTTTTCCATTAGGGATTTTTGTCGGAGGTAGAAGTGCCTACAAAATTTATTATTTTTCATTAGAGGGCTGTAGTGCGGGGGTTGAATTTGTAAGCAGAAGGGAGGTTTCTGGAGGCATTTTAAATCTTGAATCCTTTTCTCTCTTATATAAGAATCTTATTATTTACTGTCCCTGAGCAACAAGACTACAGATTTTGCATCTTATCCAAAGAGATGTGCATTTCAGTTTTCTAAAATTAAAATAAAAATCCTACAAAAAGAGCAAAGTGCATGCAGTAATAAGTCTGAAACTTAAATTTGCTGGTTCCTTCTTATATTTTGTCAACAGCAGCAATCCAGAAACTTACTGGTAGTTTTAAAGAAAGATAATTTATTAATCATAAATGGTGCTGGTACATATAGTGCCTGGAAGAAAGAATCCAGACACATAAAAATGCAGACATGGACAGATGGGCTTGTAACCGGAGTGCTTATGGCAACAACAGTGGTCTAGAGCTGGGTTTGTTTAGGGAACAGCCACAGTATTTATAAAAACTCAAAAAAAAAGCTGAATGAATCAGTAAGTATTTATGCGTCAAAATATTTCACTTAGTGGATGGAACATTGGAGCCCACCTTGAAGTACATCAGCATGAGTGTTCAGGTCACAGCAGGCACTAAACAAAATGGCAGACGATAATTTTGTGACCGATTGAGACGTTTTGCAGCAGCAAAGAGGCAAAGTCAGGGTTGTAAATAGAAATACAATTTAGGAAATCCAGCTTTCAGTAAATAATAAACTGCAGCACTTGTCTAGATGTTCCACTTTAAAAGTGGTGCGTTAAGTCTTCTGGAATTCGGATTCTTTATGGGGATTGTTTTGTGTATTTGTGTATACAAAGTAAGATACATGCCAAAGAAGATACATGCTGAGGAAGATAATACCAGAAGATAGCTGGGCTAAGACCATTCTGGAAGTATAGAGAGCTATAGAGAGGCAAAAAAGATCAGAAAAAGAGACAAGGAATATAGTACAAGACCTTGATAGAGGCCCTTTTTTTTTCCCCCCACTCTCCTCAGGTTTATTTCTTGTGAGACTTTTTATAGTGTGTTTATTTTTTAATATGGAACTAGATCTCTGTCTTAAAAAATACATGCACTGACAGTTGTCATGAAGAGAATATCTGGAAGGTTAATATCTGCTTCTGTATGAGCAGGGCAAATGGACTACCTGAGATCTGTAGGCTCAGAAAAAACTAATGCCGGTTCCTGCCACTCTTTTTCCAGCTTCTAGGGAGGATTTTTAAAGCAACAAATTTCCCTTTTATCATCCTGCCTTTGATACGAGGAGGATCACAATCTCTAACTCCTGAGTCAATTTTACTCCTCTTCATCGCATGCCAACAGCATGAGTACTTTCTGTCTACGAGTAAGCGAGGCTGCCGCTAATTTGAGACCTACTCCTGCAAGGAGCTGGCACTTGCAACTCCCATTAATATCAAATGAGATAGAAAGAACACAGAGCTTTGAAACCTCGCCATTGCCATTTTGCAATGGACTCTTAAAAGGCCTGTCACATCCCCTCTCCTATGCTCTGATCATTAGGATTTTCTTCTGGCAATTGTCATCTTTCTTACTGTGTTCGTGCCTCAGAATACTGAAAGAGCGCATTCTTCTGGGTACACACGAGTCCAGACATCACCAAGAGTCCCTGAAGCATCTTTCACATTTGCTTTCTTTTTTTTTCCCCCTCTAGATGGGCTAAGCTGTCTTTTGTGCTCCAGCTGTTTTATTTTAGTCCACATCTCTGCAACTAACTGATATTTTGATAAGCAAGGCAATACTTTTCAAAAGAAGCAATATGTACCCTGTGAAAAAATAGCCCCCTGACCTAAGCCAGCTAATTTCACTGTTTCGAGAAAGTTGGAGTCTTAAATTTCTAGTTTCTTGTGTTTCCTTATTTCTGGATTTCAACCTGTTGTAGCCTGGGAAGATGCAATCTCTGCAGATGCCTATCATTTTCTGGCTTTTTAGTAGGGTTTAGTGAGATGAAAGTGACTGGAAGAGATGTATCACAGATGTACTCTCTGCTGAACTTGAAGTGCTATATATTCTTCTTTGACCTTCAGAATATAATTGTGCCCAATGTTGTATAACATGATCACCTATATTTTTCAGCATGTTGTGAGGAGAAGGAAGATTTCTTGGCATCTTTTAAGACATGTCCATCATTAAAGAAAATTCTACATAGTCTATTAGGGAAAAAAAGTTTAAAAATAAAAAATTCCCCTCAATCAGGTTGCTGTAAAAATGAGAACAAATACAATAGTTTCCTATTGATATATTCAGAAATAATTAAGAAAGAGAGCAGGAAAAAGTGATATTTTGTATGGAATATCAGCAAAGTTCTGGGAAGATTCCTTAATTTTCCATCTTCAATTAAATAAGAACAATACGCAATTCTAAGTCCTTATTTTCACCTTGATATTCAAGGAGATCCTTGATTAACATACAGTACTGCTGTGACAGAAAAAAAAAAAAAAAAGTGTGCTAAACATGTAAATTTACATCTGTAAAATAACACTAGAGGACATAGTCAATGAAAGCATCAATTTTGATTTTTAAAGAAACTATAGCTATATGTATGATGCAATATGACTGTGAAGTACAGTCATAGTGTATAAAGTAATATTACTGTATAATATGTCTTTACGTAGATACGTATATGTAGGAAAATAAGTTACAGTCTTTCACATATGTAAATTAAACACACATATGTGCCTTAACCAGTATTTTCAAGAATGCTTTGCAAAAATGTAATTTACAGTTTTAATAAGCAAAGGAGAGGTTATGATTTCCTTCCAGTAGAAAACCAGAACCAAGATTAGAAATCCAGAGTTTCTTACTCTCAGACCACAGTTTGATTCATGATATCATGTTGTGTCAAAAAGCCACTCAAACAAATTCATTAAAGCCAATATTATGTTCTGCACTTCAGAGGTACAGTTTCAGCAGTTACATAGTGCACTAAGATATAAGGAAAAGCACTCCTATGTTAAAATGTTTATGCTCTATTCATTTGCATATAGGTCAACCTATTGAATAATGCATATTCTCTTTGACTTATTATCATGAAGTACCTGGAGAATGCCTCTGGATAAATCAAGCACATCTTGAAAGCCCACGAAGAGAAAGATTAGGCATCTGCTCTAAAGTTTTTTCCCTAAGAATTCTTTTAGGGTAGAGTAAAAATGAATGCATTAGATGCCTAAAAGTGTTTCCCATTATACTGCTTTGCATTCCGGTATAGATTATTGTCAAATTTGTTACGTGATTCTAATTTATATATTTTTGTAGTGGGGTGAAGAATAATTTGACACACTTACACACAGCTTGTTTATTGATCATTGCAAGTGAACACCTTCAAAACAAAGTTTTGCAAAGGTACTTTGGAAGTACACAGTCCATGTTTGTGTAAATTCAAAAGGGTAAAATACAAGTATAAGTAAACACATACGTACAACTGCAAAACCATTCTGAATTATGTATTATGTAGAAGTGACTTCAGTGAAACCTAGTACTGAAGGTCTTTGCTGGCATAATAATTAATGTAAGTCTGAAGTCTAAAATAAATAACGTCTTGGGTGTATTAGTCATAGTGGCTCCCTGAAGATGTTAGATGTTTGACCTGTATAGTACACTTGGCTTGTTCTTCTGGGAGTAAATAAATAAAAAAATCTCCTATAGGGAGAAGAACCTCTGGATTAAAATAAGGTTACAGATTCTCTGTAAACCTCTGTGCTGGTTTCAGCTAGAATAATTTTTTTTCACAGTAGCTAGTTTGAGGCTGTATTTTGGAATTGTATTGAAAGCAGTGTTGGTAACACAGGGATGTTTCAGCCACTGCTGAGCAGCTCTTGCAGAGGGTCAAGACCTTTCCTGCTCCTCACACCACCCCACCAGTGAGCAGGCTGGGATTGCACAAGAAGCTGGGAGGGAAACAGCCAGGAGAGCTGACCCAGACTGACCAAAGGGATATTTGGTACCGTCTGAAGACATGCTCAGCATATAGAAGCTGGGGGAAGAAGGAAGGGATGGACATTGGGAGTGATGGTGTTTGTCTTCCCAAGTAACCATTATGTGTGGTGGACCCTGGCTTTCCGTGAAGTGGAAACTTCACATCACCTGTGATGGGAAGCCGAGAATGAAATAATTCCTTGTGCTGCTTTGATTTTATGTGTGGCTTTTGCTCTACCTATTAAACTGTCTTTATCTCAAACCAAAAATTTTTTCTCATTTTTATCCTTCCAATTCTCTCCCCCATCCTGCTGTGGGGATGAGGGAGTGAGCTATTCTGTGGGGCTCAGTTGACGGCTGGGGTTAAACCCTAACAGCCCCAAATTTCTGTGTGTTTCCACAACAGTGATCATTTGCTGAAATGAGTGTCAGAACTAGATTTGATGTCTCTGTTGCAACTGCGGCATTAACATCCTGTTGTGGCACAACAGGGAAGAGACTATTGCCTTTAGCTATGGGTCAGAACATCATTCTGAAACTTTCCTTAACAACTCTTCATGCACCCTTAGAGGAATCTACATGGTTTGCTTTCATCCCTCAGATTGACAAGGGGGAAAAAAACCACAACAAAACACCACCAAAACCACTACCAGGGAAATTTCTTTCCTTTCTCTAATTACGCTTAGTTGTTGTTAAAGACCGTTCGTTATCCAACAGCTAATCAGGATGTCATTATCAAGTAAAATTCCAGAATTCTTTCCATGGAATGACATTAATAACATTTTCTGTCCTCAGCTAGTTGATAAACTTGTACTAGAAACTGTATCTAAGAGAAAGAAATAATTTTGTTGGGGACATGGTGTAAGGGTGGTAGGGTGTTTTGGCTTTTTTTTTACTTATGGAGGCTCTTTGATTGGTTGCTTGTTTGTTTTTTTTTTTTGTTTGTTTGGTTTTGTTTTGTTTTGTTTTGTGCTTGTTTGTTTTCATTACTAGCAACATTCAAGTTATGTTTCCTCTTGCTATATACATCTAATATGTGATGTCGCTCAAACCTGATAATCTTCTAATATTGAGCTTTGGATATCACAGGGTACATCTTCACACTGAATGATGACACATTCACCCAAACATTTCATTATTACTGCTATCACAACACCATGACTAGTGCCTGTGCCTGTTAACAGCTGCTGTAGATTTTAATCGTGAAGGTACATTGCTCTCCTGAGGAGAAGGAATTAAGTATTTTTGAAATAGCTTGATAGTTTGTGTTAACAAAAAAATCTTTGTGCCTGTCATTTCCCTAAAATCACAGGTTGTAGAGATACTAATCTTTAGGGTACTGGTGTCATCCAGTTAAGGTGCAAAATCTGTTTTATCTTGGAGAGAGATGGAGAAGAAAGATGTAAGCGTATATACAAATCATATGTAAACACCCTGCATACTCTCATAGCAAAAAACTAAACAAGGAGTATATTAGATAAAATATGGTTATTTAACCGCACTGTAAAATAAGTCTAATCATTGGCATTTCTTAGCTTTACAGTATTGCATTATCGTGCAATAGGACTTGAATTGTGTGTCAAAGTTGCCTTTGAAGTGTTCCAGACAGAATAATAAAAGAAACTCTAAGAAATGTGTAATTAAGCTACAAATGTTGTAATTTTTCAATGTTTTAGGTGTTCTTAGGTTTCAGTAATATTTCTTCCCATGGCTTGCATTCTGTTTTATCCATCTCAAACTAGCCTTCCTTCTTGTTTAACACTGATTCATTAAGTGTAATTAAAAAAAATTAATAATAATCCTGCAAAATAAGTACTTATAAATCTCTAAAAGTCTTGATGATTGAAAAAAAATAATAGAGGTAGCACAATGGATTACTCTACATAATCTTTAAAATTCTATTTGCTTGTTAATTAAGGATCTTCTTCAAGTTAGGATTAAGATTACTCTTGAAATGCTTCATGTGCGTAAGTTTTTTTTCACACATTTTTTTTAGCATTTCAAAAATGCTAAAAAATGGGATGAGAGCATGCAAATATGTTAATTTGACCTTTAACATGCATGGACTGCCCCCTCTTGTGTCATATGCTTGTACTTCAAACTGAATTTCCAGAATTTTGGGGTTGTTTCAGACTGCAGCACATTAATAATTAGAAAGTGTCAGTGCCTTGGTAGAAACCAAACCAGTTGAGGTATTTAGAGAGCCCCAAAATAGGCCAATGATTTCAATACTGGCAAACTATTATTGTTCCCAGTTTTGTAGCTTGTAAACTAGTCACCCGGCAGCTGTGCAACAATAGATCCAATTCTAAAATCACTGTATTTTACAGCCTGTCCTCTGAGCTATAAAGAAAAAGGCCAGGGTAAGGTGTAGGGGGGAGAAAATAAAATGACATGTCAGCCTCACACAGTAATCCATATCAGTATGGTCTCTGCTACCCTCAAGAGTGATCTTGCCAGACGTGCACTGACTTAAAAGGTCTGACACCGGAAAGCTCCTTACTGAATGACTAAGCTGTTACTAAAAAAAAAATATCTATCTTTCTAAAATGTACAAATCAGCAAGCCGGCTGCTTCCTGCTCCTTGGGCCGGATGCTTTTTGGTGATAAAATAGGTAGAAGTCTGTTAGTTATTTTGTTTAACATCTTCATGCGCATGATCTCCCAGCCAGGCATCTGCTTTCATCTGTTATAAAATCCTTGATTCTGATAACTGCTTGCCATTTTGCAGCTGAGTAGAAGCCCTAAAGAAGAACATTAGGTGGAGATAATCAATTCACAGGCTGTGCACATACTTGAAAAAGACACTGCTCACCATGAATACTCAGCTAGAATATTTATCAAACTGTAAACTCTGTTGCCACGCTCAAGTAGATTTCCTTCTAATACTCAGTAATCCCTGATTTACACTTGGATTGTCAAACCCGGGAAGTTAAAAGCATATCCAGGGCTTGATAAACGTCCACCCTGTGTCTCAGTTGCTTAATTAAGTTTGGTGTTGCTGTGCTCAGGCTTGGTGAAACTACACATGAGTTCTCACTGTCTTTCCCTGAGATTTTGTTAATTTAACTCTTTTCTGTTAGCACTCATAATTATGGGTCCAAGGGTAGACACGCTGCTCCTCAGTGATGGCTTAATTATGCCTGTTGTTCCTAATAGGTGTATGAGGCATTCTGCTTTCTTTGCAGAGAGTGATGCTCTGTTTCTTTCCTGGCTATTGACTCTATCATACCAAAACCACCATCATCACTCACTCATTTGTACAGCTTCCTCTATTCTTTGCCTCTGTGACCTTTTCCCTGCAGCTCTCTTGTAGTCCAGCCTCTGTCAGAATCACCCACAAGATGCTTGCCCTTTCCTACTCTTAAAGCTGTAAAACAAGCAAATGAGCCTCATGCTCCTGTCATTCAGATCATAAAAGCACGAGTAAGGTCTGGAAAAAAAGTAAAATGGTAAAGGCTTGCCCTTAGAGATCAAGAGCCTTGGACTGGGGGTAGTCACACTCGTCTTTCTCAGACCTGACATTTATGTGATACGCCAAAATAGAGACCTTTAATGTTCCTGTGTAGCTCTCCCGATATGTGAAGACAGTTCCACTTAAATGATGCTGTAATTCTCAATTCCCACATGAAAAATCTCAAGATTTGAGTTCCTCCTGGTCAAAAATACGATAGTAACAGAGATGCTTTATAGCTCTGTTTAAAAGAGAACTAAGACAAAAATCTGGGTAGTCAAAAATAAAGCATCTTTCAGCAGATGACTGGAAAACTGAGGTGGCTGCACAGCAGCCTAATTTAATCTCTTGTGGATGTCAAATTAGTGCATTCAAAATATGATAGATATCCGCTGTTGCCATGACGTTAAGGAGGGCAAGCAGATATTTTCACTGAGAGTGTGGGGTCAGATCTGACAATATTGTCTGCTATAATATTGTATTTATTAGAGAAGCTTCTTCAAGACTGAAGGACTTGTCATGAGGAAATTTGGCCTGTGTCCCATTTTCCATTTACATTCATACTTACTTAGTATGGTCATACTTACTTAGGTCAATTCCTACAGTTAGGAGCCGGCCCTGGAATCTAGATAAGGAGCTGCATCCTCTTGCAGCGATAGAGCCTGGAGTGAAGATGCCCTGGAGATACAACCAGACTTTATGAGCCTTGTGATCCGGTAAATGGGAAATCAAGCTCTTATAGAATATTCTTAAAATGCCTTCAGAATTTAGCATGAAGCAACTGTTGGATTAAACTCAGAGAATTCAGTTCAATTTCTTCCCAGAAGAGTGGGAATGTGTAAATTTCTCCTATGTACTCCTTCTCTCCTCCTAGCTCTTCTAGTGGTGACGCTCTAACACAAAGAATACCATACTTAAGATGTGATAGTCTCTTTTAATGAGCAATTTCTGCTCATTTCGTCATCTCCTACCAAAATGGAATTTAGCTAGCCCGAATCCCAGCTTCTAGAGATGATGATGCCACTGGACCTGGGGCAGGACTGTGTTCTTGCTGCCTGCAGCAGCCAGGATTTAACTTGAGCCTGTCTTCCTGACTACTAGCAAGTAAGTAAGCAAGGATTTAGGCTCTATAGTAGGTGGAAGATTTCTGGCTTGAGCATGACTGAAACTCTGAGGCAGTTTAAAAGCATGGGTGTAACATGACTCTTTCAACTGACTGTGTGAAAGCTTGTACATTTCGTTCAGCTTTTGTGAATCTCCTTGCAAGGACTAGGTATTTACTTTTTCAGTCTGAAATAGGTATTTGAAACTGGATATGGGACCCACCACTTCCAGATTAGATGTAGAAGTATTCATGAATGCACACAGTGCGTATACCTTCAGAAATTTCACTTGACTTGAAGTGTTTCAAATATTCTCTCCCAAAATTTTAGGCATGGCAATTTAAAACACAGTACACTGGACCGGGCAACTATTCCTACAATACGGAATATAAGAGGCAGAAGTCCAGTTTTTCTGTGGTGTTATATCATGGTAAACCTTCATTTGGTTTGACGATAAACTGAGCATGAAAGTGGACACTTCAGAAGGGAGAGATGCTCTGCAGGAAGACCTAGATAGACTGGAAGAGTAGGCCAACAAGAACCTTATGAAGTTCAACACAGACAAGTATAAGCTCTTTGCTTCCAGAAGGGAAGTGCAGGTTGGGATCTATTCAGCTGAGGAGCAGCTCTGTGGAAAGGGACCAGGGGGTCCTGATGGACCTGGGTGAACAGTGAGCTACCGTGGCAAAGAAATCCAACAGGATGCTGGGCTGCATCAACAAGGGCGTCACCAGCAAGGATAAAGAAGTCACTGTCCCACTCTACTCAGGGCTTGTCAGACCTCACCTGCAATACCGTNCTATTCCTACAATACGGAATATAAGAGGCAGAAGTCCAGTTTTTCTGTGGTGTTATATCATGGTAAACCTTCATTTGGTTTGAAAATATCATGGTAAACCTTCATTTGGTTTGACGATAAACTGAGCATGAAAGTGGACACTTCAGAAGGGAGAGATGCTCTGCAGGAAGACCTAGATAGACTGGAAGAGTAGGCCAACAAGAACCTTATGAAGTTCAACACAGACAAGTATAAGCTCTTTGCTTCCAGAAGGGAAGTGCAGGTTGGGATCTATTCAGCTGAGGAGCAGCTCTGTGGAAAGNAATCAGGCACTGGAATAATCTTCCCAGGGAAGTGGTGGCTTCCCAATAACTGGCCACTTTTAAGACTCTGCTGGACAGGGTGCTAAGCCATCCTGTCTAGACAGTACTTTTGCCAAGGAAAGTTGGACCAGATGATCCTAGAAGTCCCTTGCAGCCTGGTGTTCTATGACTCTGTGATTTATCCTTCTTATACATGCTCTGTTGCTATGGTCAGATATTTATACGTAGAGAGAACTATGGCTTGTTTGCTTACAAAATCAGTAGGTACAGAGTCTGTGGGCCATGAAGCCATTTCCTCCTCTAAGTAACGCATCTCTAAAGCACAACTTTAATCTCAACAATCTTTAGTGAGTACATTTAAAAGTAGGCAAATTATTGCCATTATCTATAGATGCCACGGGAAACTTGTTTTGAGCTAGCCCACATTTCTTTTTTTGTCTCATTGGGCTTTGCAAGAACAAGAGAAAAGCAGCCTGGGAATGTTGTGCATTTCTTGATATTGTGAAATCCAGAGCAAAATCTTTATAAACCTTCGGTTAGCTTGTCTTTGTATTTCAACTCATCATACAGCCAGATACACTGTAAAAGTGCATTTTTTAAGGCATTTAAAATGTAAGGTGTTACTGGTGCTTTCAGCAGTGGTATTAAATCAGAGCGAAAGACTAAGAAGTTGTAACTACGGAGAATGAGTAAGACATAAATAAGTAACACCTGTTTTTCATCACTATATTAAATTACTAGTTTCAAGTAAATCTCAGGTAGTTCAGCATTTTCAACAAATAACAGAAGGGAATCAAGAATTCCTGACTTTCTATATTGCTAAATATCAGTGAAAAAACTAATGTTCTTCATCTTTGATTTTCAGAACTCATTAAAATCATTAGATCCAGTTCTAGGCTAGACCCACAATCTGTGTCAAACAATAAGTCTTCAGCGTTTGTGATTAAAGGCAATTTCTCTCTGCTTTTTTGTCTGCCTACAAGGCTACTCTGAGTTCAAGTTCTCAGATTGTGAAATTGTAATCCAAAATGTATATGGATTTTGTGGCATTGTAAATTCATGGGTAAAATGACAGATACTGATATCTGCTATACTATGATGAGCAAATGTAAATAATTTTCTGACAGATTTTCCATGAAAACTTGGTACAGTAGTCTTCCTAGATTGCTAGGCATCTTTTGGTGATGTTTACTTCTGCTTCATGGCTTAAATACTCATGTGAGCAGTTTATTACCATGGTTAATTTTCATTGATAGCTAATATTAAACCCTGAAGAAACAAACCAGCTGGCATTGGCTTTATAGCACTAAAGTTAATTGATTATTCAGTTTTTCTACTTGCTACAAATTACTAAAAATTAAATGAGAGATTAAGGTAGAATATGATATAGGAAAATCCTCTTCAAATACAAACAAGGTTGTTGGATTTTATGGGAGAGTACAAACATGCACTGACAAATATACTCTCTTCAAACTCTGCGCAAGTCTTGTTGCATATATACACGTTACTCCTCTCTAAAATGTTGTTTCAGCATTTTTTCCCATTTAGTGTCACAACCCTTAACTCCTAATCTTAATTAAAGGTTTATTGTGAGAATATTGCTTCCATCTCTCTCTCAAATTAATGCTACCTATCTGCACATTAAGGATAACTTACTATTGAAGTGAACAGAATACTGTTAGACAAAAAAATAAACAGGAAATTAGGAGGTGCAGCTTGGAATTTAACTTTGTGAAAACATGAACACTTAACTGAAGGGACTATTAGTAAAATCAAACTGCAATAAATACGAAACTACTAAAATAATTTATATTTTGTACATGGTTAAATATCAAACTTCTTATGACATGAAAGTGATAAATGCAAATATCAAGAGGAAGTCAAGCTCAAACATTCATAACACTTTACGTACAACTTAAATAATAAATGCACTGTTGCACTTCAAGAAAACCTGGAAATTTTTAATATTTATATAAACATGGAAAGTACAGTTAATCACTTCTCCTTTCACCTTTTATGAAGGATTTTGCACTTTACATGTGTGCATTCATTAGCTCAGTTTAAAAAGACAATAAAATGGAAGACAGAGCTTGTACTGAGTACGGGTCTCCCATTTCAAAGATGTAGGTAGCTTCAGAGACACTTTGACTCTCTTCTTGGATAGTTTGACTTACTTTCAGACTCAAAGAAGTTTCTTGAAACAGCTTGTGTACAAAAATAAAGGTCTGTATCTTATTAGCGCTTTAAGTATAACACTTGAGCTCCTTATTTCCATTTATACCAGCTGCTTTCTCACAGGTATGTGAAAATACTTGGAAATGTCACAGTTTCACACTAAGTAAATTTATATCCTGGAACAACATATATTATTTTTAAGACTTTTAATTTAAAAAATAAATTAAAAATTGTCATATTTGTATATATTTCGTTCCTTCTGCTTTTAAGGTGCCATCAGGAGAACTTGTCAGCGATCCGTTCTGTGGAAAGGTGAGGGAAGAAGACTGCTGATGGGAAGACAGCACTTGTTCTAAAATAGAGATGACATCCAAAGTGAATTTGGGTGTACCCAAAGACAGAACTTGAGCTCAATCAATTACATACATGACAGTGTGGTAAAATTTCTAAGGATGTCATCTACCTGAACTTCTGGACTGTTGTGTAAGGAGCTGGCTTGATAGCGACATCCAAAGAGTTCTAGTCAATGGCTCAGTGTACGAGTGACCAGCAATGAGTGATGTCCTTCAGGGGTCCATACATGGATCAGTACTATTTGACATCTTCATCAATGACAGAGTTGGTGGGATCGAGTGCAGCAAGTTTGTAGTTGAGACCAAGCTGAGTGGTGCAGTTGACTCACTAGAGGGAAGTGATGCCATCCAGAGGGACCTTGACAAGCTTGAGGAGTGGACCCACACAAATCTCATGAAGTTCAACAAGGCCAACTGCAAGTTCCTCACCTGGATTGGGGAAATCCCCAAGCTCAATACAGTCCGGGGAATGAATAGATTGAGAGCAGCCCTGTGGAGAAGGGCTTAGGGATAACTGGGGGACACAAATTTGTACATGAACTGGTAATGAGGTCATACAGCCCTGGAAGTATCCTGGGCTGTGTAAAATGAAACATGGCCAGCAGATCAAAGGAGGTAGTTCCCTTCTTCAAACCTGCTTTTGTGAGACCCTAAATAGAATATTGTATCCGACTATGGGGTTCCCAGCATAGAGAGATATGGACCTGTTAGAGCAGCTCTCCTATGAGGACAGACTGAGAGAGTGGGGCTACTAAGCCTGGAGAAGAGAAAGGTCCAGGGACACCTTATTGTGGCCTTTCAGTATATAAGGAGGGCTTATAACAAATGTGGAGAAAGGCTTTTTGCCATGGCAGGACAGGTGGTAATGGCTTTACACTGAAAGAAGGTCACAGAATCANAACACAACCAAGGGGGGGGGAAAAAAAAAAAAAAAAAAAAAAAAAAACAAACAAGAAAAACCAAACAAAACCAAAAACAACTACACACACACACACACACACACAAAAAAAAACCACCAAAAAACAACAACAAAAAAAGCCCCACAAACCACTACACAACACAACACTAGCAAACCCAACACACCACACAAAAATACATCCAACACTAATCCATATCCCCGAGCACCATGTCAACTCCTCTCTTGAAT
>VXBW01002924.1:78939-98848 GCA_013400375.1 Thinocorus orbignyianus
AGTTTCTCCATAAGGATACTGTGGGACACTGTATCAAAGGCCTTGCTAAAATCCAGGTAAATAACATCCACAGCCTTTCCTTCATCTACCAAGTGAGTCAATATAGTTTGGAAAAAAAGGAAAACAGTTTTTATGACAGTGAGACACTGGAATGACAGGAATGACACATACAGGTTAGATATTAGGAATTATTTCTTTACTGAAAGGGTTGTCAAGTATTGGAATAGGCTGCCCAGGGAGGTGGTTGAGGCACCATCCCTGGAGGTATTCAAGAGAGGAGTTGACATGGTGCTTGGGGATATGGATTAGTGTTGGATGTTTTTTGTGTGGTGTGTTGGGTTTGCTAGTGTTGTGTTGTGTGGTGGTTTGTGGGGCTTTTTTGTTGTTGTTTTTTGGTGGGATTTTTTTTTGTGTGTGTGTGTGTGTAGTTGTTTTTTGTTTGTGTGTGTGTTTTGGTTTTTTTTGGTTTTTTTTTGGTTGGACTAGATGATCTCAAAAGGTCCCTTCCAACCTAGGTGATTCTGTGATTCTGTGACTATCCAGACAAGTTATGGTTGCCCCATCACTGGAAATGTTCAAGGTCAGGTTTGGTGGGTGTCTGAGCAACTTGATGTAGTGGAAGATGTCCCTGCTTGTGACAGGGGGATTAGACTAGATGATCTTTAAAGGTCCCTTTAAACCTAACCATTTTTAGATTTTAAGAAACTGGAGGGAAAGCATACTAGATGTTTATATGTTAGTACCCTCTTCATCTCCTTCTTGGGAACATGAGAGATTTAGAAATCTACATAATTTGGGACTCTTTAAAACCAATTGGAAAGTGAATCGGATTTTTTTTTTCTTAGAGAAAGCTGGAGCCCAAGATACTTACCTTCATTCCAAACAAACTCCTTCAAACCACAGAGACACACTTGTACGAGTCATTATTAGCCTTGTCTACCCATGAAATTCTCTAATGTCAGGAGAATACTCGGTTGCCTCAAAGAGCACCTTGCCAGTAGCTTCGCATTACTGTGCTGGTTCTGCTTGGTGGTTGTGGTTTTTTTCATTTGTTTCTGAGCCTTCTCCCTGCTCTGTTTATTATCGCATTGAAAGACTACAAAGCCTAAAATCATTGCCTTCCTTTCTCAGTGCCTTCAAGCAACACTAGTATAATCACAGTGTTCTTTGAGCAGGCTATGTGAATGTCTGTAATTAATCATATTTTTGAAAGATTTCATAGTTCTGAGAACTCTGTAATTATGTGTTTAACAAAAAGGGTGATATTTATTAGCTGTATGGTGACTAATGTGACTGGTGTTTCTCAGATATTTCTTAATTTTATAGCTGATGTAGCTGATTCAAAAGTAAATGTTCTTATTCTTCCCCTTTTCCACCTTTAAAATAGCTAAAAGACAGACTTAAATAGGGTTCCTACTGTGTGAATACTTCCATAGTTATGTGAATTCAAAGAAAACATCAGTATTTCCATTCTTCTGAAAGGGGAATTTTAGAAAATAGACAAGGAAAATAAAATAGGCTTCAAATTTCTCTTCTAATGTCTATTTTTCTCCTGTGGATAACCCTTCCAAAAAAACCCCAACATAGAAAAGACAAAAAATTGTTCCTGCATAGTGGCAAACCTGTGAATTAAGATGCAAAATTGAGTATAATAATTAAGAATGCTATATTTCTCTACGTGTTCTGTAGTCTCTTCTTCATCATGGAGGGTGAGTAAAATGATTTTGGAGTAGGAAATATGTTCCTGTAACTGTCCTGTGATAACAAAATGTTTGAAATGGCAGTAATATCATGGGGTAGGGCTTCATGGTTTTCATACTATTTTATGATAAATTGTAATTCCTGTGATCTTGATTATTGCTATCAGTGTTTTCATGTTCTTGTATTATAGTTTTCCCTGTACATGTTCAATAACAAACTCTTCTAGCTTGTTACATCCTATCCCCATGCATCAGAGAGAGTCCCCACATGTCTGTGAGTAATCATGTTGCATTGGGTTTGCACGGCAAGAAGGAAGAGCCCACACCAAAGCAGGTGGATGTCCAAAGGAGGCTCTGAGCCCATGGAAAGCCCTTGTTGGAGCAGGTGCCTGGCACACCTGTGTCCCCATGAAGAGAGGAGCCCACATTAGAGTAGGTTGTCTAGTAGTACTTGTGACCCCACGGGGAACTCAAGATGGAGCAGTCTGTTCCTGAAGAACCGCACACCTTGGGAGGGACCCATGTTGGAGAAGTTCATGGAGCACTGTCTCCAATGGGAGGGACCCCACATTGGAGCAGGTCAGAGTGTAAGGAGTTCTCTCCCTGAGGAGGAAGGACCAGCAAACACAAGGTGTGATGAACTGACCATAACCCCCACTTCCCAACCCCCTTCACCATTTGTGGGGAGGAGGGAGAGAAATAGGGAGTGAAGTTTAGCCTGGGAAGAAGGGATGGGTGGTGGCAAGGTGTTTTAAAGTTTAGTTTTTATTTCTCATTACCTNCACTGTCTCCAATGGGAGGGACCCCACATTGGAGCAGGTCAGAGTGTAAGGAGTTCTCTCCCTGAGGAGGAAGGACCAGCAAACACAAGGTGTGATGAACTGACCATAACCCCCACTTCCCAACCCCCTTCACCATTTGTGGGGAGGAGGGAGAGAAATAGGGAGTGAAGTTTAGCCTGGGAAGAAGGGATGGGTGGTGGCAAGGTGTTTTAAAGTTTAGTTTTTATTTCTCATTACCTGACTTTGATTTGATTAGTAATAAATTAAATTAATTTCCCCAAGTGAGTCTGTTTTGCCCGTGATGGCAATGGGTGAGTGATCTCCCTGTTCTTATCTTGACCTGTGAGCCTTTTTTTCTATTTTCTCTCCCCTGCCCGACTGAGGAGGAGAGTGACAGAGAGGTTTTGGTGGGCACCAGGCTTCCAGCCAGGGTCAGTCATCAAACACATTTGAATTATTACTCTTCTCTGCCTTTCCTTGCCATGTCCCAAAGCTTTTCCTACTCAGTATAAATGGATGAATTGAAATTGGTTGACTGGAATTATGGATATAATGGAATACATGTGGGAGTAATAATTAAATGTTGGATATAAATTCATGATTGCTCTTATATTTCCCATATTTGATCAAGTGAAAAAAATAATTTATTTAGCTGATTAACACTATTTCTATTTCAGGAAAAAACACCAACCTACAGCTTTTCTGCCACACAGTCCTTTCCTCCTGTAAACAAATCATCATACTACATCGTTATTCCAGTATGTGACATTATTCTCCAGGTTTTGCTCAGAAAAAATAAATTCCAAACAATTTTGGCAGGATTTATGAAGAAAAACAGTTAGCTGCTTGGCACAGTTAAAACTAATGCTTGAGTAGACTCAACAAAACATTTTACCATGCCATAGTTTAACATTGGCAGAGGCTGGAGTGTCTTCTGAAGTGCGTATGTTCACGCAGTTTCAGGTCCAGCAAGGCCAGTGGAAATTCACTGGATGAGAACAGAATGTATGCTTTGTTGAACAGCAAGAATAAAATTTAGTTTATTCTTTCCAAATTGGAAATCATAAATTGAACAGTGAAATGAGAATTGATTTTAACATCCTTATTCAGAGTAGACTTTACAAAAATTAAAATTTCTGTTCCTAGTGTAAAACAGGAGGTAGGTCCTGACAGTTGGTAATAGCACTTCACANTTTTCCTTCAGCTACACAAGTGTTAAAATGACTGAAATGCACTGTGAAACATTGGCAATAAAGCAGAAATTAATTTTTATTTGTTTTAACTTGCTTCTCTTCATTTTGTTCTATTTCTGTCAATATTTACATCTATTAACTACTCAAATATTTACATCGTGTGTTACTATTGCTCCTCACCTCATGGATTCACCCAAATATTTAATTAATTGACTTTGGTAAAGTGCTATAAATTCAACTGTCGACAGCACAGACTTGTTTACCATGTGGCACAAGCATTACCAAACCTATATCCTCAGAACAGAAGAGAAATTATTGTGTTTAAATATGCATGGTCATAAAGTAGTGAGTGCAATCGATTGTCTTCTGTGGTCCCAGAACCGATTATCAATATGTTATTATTCTGAAAGTCCTCTTGAGAGGTGTGGTACAGCACTGCAGAATTTTTTCCACATCAGGTGTGGTGTGTGATCTGAAGGCAAGGACCCCGTTTCCAGCTGATGTATGAACTTTGGTCTACTGAAACCACACAACTTGTCCACTAGTCTTCTTTAGGTGATTTTAGCACATTTGTCTCAGTGTGATCTTCAACATGCAGACTCCATGCTTTCTTGCTATGTGCTGTGGTGTCAAACAACCTCAATGCAATGGTAGTTGAACGATAGGCATTTATGTGTTTATGTTAAAATCTAGGCAGTATAGAGAAGTCAGTGGTCCCTAAGGATCCACAGACCCTGGTAAAACAGCTTGCTGATGACTAGCTCAGCTCTTAATTCATCGTTTCTTCCCATGAATCAGAGTAATATTTTTTTCTTTCTTCAGAAACTAGAAAATAAGTTTTCATGTTCAATGTTATCACATATTAACAAGACAAATGCCTTAAAATCCCCAAAATACTTCCGTGTAGCTGTTACTGCTAAATACTGGAAACATGTTTGTTGGGAAGGGGCAGTATATGCTATTTTTGCTTGTATTAACAACCCTTCTCCATACAAATGATGCCCTAATAAATAACTGATCCAAAAATTATTTCCTGTAGTTTTGGCTTTTAACTACATTCATCAAGTAACTTAGCTCATTAATGGGGAAAGATTTTTCTCCTTCTACCTCATTTGATAATTGTAAGAAGCTATAAAGTTTGTGAACTGTGTGATCTTTTGAACCCAGCAATGCCCGTACAATACTACTTTCTCATTAGTTAAAGTACCATTGCTTTGAAACTGTTTTTTTCCTCTTTGTTTGACTTTATTTCAGAGTCTTCATTAGTTGAAAAACAAAAAAATGAGAATATTAATTTGAATTACATGTATATTATCATCCCTACTCTCATTTCAAGTGTAACAGCCATAGATAAATATTTGATACATTAAACAATCCTAAGTTATAAATATTTAGATGGCAGCCTCAAGAAAATGCTTTTGCTAATGAATAAGACTTTAAGTCAGAAGTATTTGAAGGCTGGAAATAAATAGGATCTCTCTGGACTAAAACTCTGTTTTATTGAGGAAGATATGTCAAACATCTGTCTACATATTTTCTAGGCATTCATTTTATGAATCATCATTTCATATAATGGATATTTTACTATCATATCCGTAGGATTTTTAAGTTGTTTGTTTCATGTGATAAAATTAAGTTCTGGTAGATTCTGTGGCAAATCCATTCACAGTCTTTTTCTTCTTTTTGTGTAGATTAGAGGGTAATCTTGATTTACGACCTGTGCTATGAATCATTAAAAGATTTCTGTTTCCATGCAGAGGAGGCCAGAGAATGGATGAAAAAAAAATGAGGATATGGTATAAAGGGCAACGGTCTAGATGAAACAGGGAATGCTAATAAATGGTTTTGTAATGAATGTGTGGATTTCATGACAATGAACACACGTTTTTCTGTAGCTTCCCCATTAGAAGGATGTTAAGAAATATCTCGCACTCCATCATCATTAACATACCTCATAAAAATCTAGCACAAAGAACTTGCTATGCTACATGTTTTCAGAATATTAATGTGTACTAAGTACGTTTCAATAGAACAGAAGCTTTTACAAGTCTTATAAGGCTTTAAATCCAACATCATTGTTCAACTCTTTTTCAAAAAAAAACAAACCAAAAAACCAGAACCAGCTACAAACAGCAACAGAATAAAGATAAAAATCAACACTTCCTTTTAAAATATTAAAATCAAATTAAATTGACATGAATAATATTGGTATTATTCTCACTTTTTGAATCATGCTCCTTCTTTAATCCCTTTGATTTCACGGCATGTGAGTTCATCACGAAACCTTTATCTCCTAAAACTTGACAATCTCCTAATTTTTTTTTTTCTGTTTAAACTGATCTCAAAGATATCCCCAAATATTTCTTATGGGCTGGTATTAAGCTAAAGAGTACAATTCTAAAGCCATCTTATGGCTTAATTGCCTCAGGAAGACACCTTTTCTCTTACCTGTGTTTGTAAAACAGCAAAACAGGACACACTGTTTATTCCTCAAGATTATGGACCTGATGGAGTGGGTCCAGAGGAGGACCACAAAACTGATCAGGGGGTTGAAGCACCTCTGCTATGAAGATAGAATGAGGCAGCTGGGACTGTTCAGCCTGGAGAAGAGGAGGCTCCTGGGAGACCTCTTAGCAGCCTTCCAGTACCTGAAGGGAGCTACAGGAAGGCTGGTGAGAGTCTGTTTACAAAGGCCTGCAGTGACAGGATGAGGGGCAATGGCTTTGAGTTGGAGAAGAGCAGTTTTAGGTTGGACATTAGAAACAAGTTCTTTATTCTGAGGATGATGGAACACTGGAACAGGTTACCCAGGGAAGTGGTTGAGGTCCCTTCCCTGGAGGCTCGATGAGGCCCTGGGCAACCTGATCTAGCTGGGGTTGTCCCTGTGACTGTTTGGGCATTGGACTAGATGGCCTTTGGAGGTCGCTTGCGGCCTGGACAATTCTATGATTCTATGATGCTGTGATTCCCATCTGCCATGCAGGGAAGGTTGGAAATCATTTCCTTGTACCCTTCTTTCAAAATTTTCCTTACCTATCTTTAGGAAAACTGATATCTATTGCTGAGTTTCCATCTGGGGCCTGATCCATTAAACACAAATTTTCTTTCATGTACTTAGAGACATATCCTCCTCACATATGTAGAGCTCTCACGGTTCATAAACTTTAATTACTATCTTTTTTCCCATGAAAATCTGCATATTTCAGATAAGAATTTGGTACACAAGGGAGGACTATAAAAATTTTGTAAATAATGATGCAACAAATTAATACTCTGGTTATTATTTAATACTTTTAGTTTGTGTTTTATTAAAAAAAAAAAGATAATATAATAAAAATATCTAGTCATCCACACAATCTCTTTGCTAAATAACAAATACTGTTCTGAAAATACTTTGTTTAGGAAGTGCTATTTCAGCTAGAATAAATGTTTTCATATCTTCCTGGAAATAAATATTTACCTAGAAGATTGTGAGTTAAATTTCTTTGCCTCTCAGCAATACATAAAAGTTTTTATATAGCTCCTTATCTTTGCAGAAAGACAAACTTTTACATACATAAACCAACATAAAGTAACAAAGAATGGAAAGCATTCGGGATGTCATTTGCTTAGCCTGTATCAGGTGGCATAGGAAGCTCAGAGTCTTTCATATTACATTTTTTGCTGCCTTGGTTGTAAGTGCTTTGTAAAATAACATTTACGATTTCTACCAGTAAAGAAATACATTCTGTGGAATGATGATTTCAGAAGAAATGGGAAACGGCTTCCAATTAAGACTAAGTGCCATCACCAACCTCTCTAGAGATGTTATCTTTGTCTTATTGATGCATTGCAGATGTTCTGCTCAGGCTGAGGAAAGGGTGGAAAATACAGATAATTTCCCACACTGTTGTTATACCTTATTTTTCATATTGTTAAGGGCTAACATTGCCTTCTTATTACCTGCAATTCCCATGGAGAAATAAGAAATGTTTTAAGTGTCTTCTTTTAAGAGAGGAGAGAAAAGCAAAAGAAAAGAAAATTTGTCATAAGTGAAGTTTTTGTCCCAAGAGAGCTTTTACATGTTAAAAGTGACTGTTACTGCTTTTGAAGTGGAGAAATGTAGCACTGTATTTCAAACTTCATGGTTCATATTTTCTCAAAATCCTGATAAAATGCACAAAATCAATATAAAAGGTCAGTGCAGCACTCCTGGGATTAGAATATTTACATTTATGAAATTGGCATTAAGAATCTGCTCTGCAGTGGACACCAAATTATTTTACAATATCTCCCCAAACAATTTTCTTTCAAAAGGACTGCAGGTGCTTCAGTTTCACTTTCAAAACAGCTGTTCTCTAAAGAGAGCTACTCAAAATACCATATTTTCTAAGGGCCCTCATCAAAAATCCAGTATGATCATAAATTGGCTCAAAAATTCCCTTCTTCATTTGAGGTGCTTGGTGATACATGATGTGCAATAAAAACCTAATGCTTTAAGGGTGCAAACTTTCATCTAGATCAATCATACTGACCAACAAATTAGATTAAATCTGTGGCATTAGCTCAGTTATTCAAACCCAGAGTTTGGTCCAGAAATTTTCTGGGAAAAACCCAAAGATTTAGTTATCCATACCTCCATACTGTAGCATAGATATAGTCCAGCTTTTCCAGACAGTTACGAGTTTGGTCCAGCCCGTTTGGAAGTCTTCTTTCCAAACACAGACACTATATATGGTGCTTGTAAAGACAATTCTGACACTTTCAGATTAGCCAAAAGATGATTTTTGAAGGTTCTACTGGTTTTGTACATTTTCTTTTGTGCACTAATTTTTCACTTTTTAATCTAAACTCCATTTCATGGTCATCTGTCAACTGCTGCTACTGAATGAGGATTTTTTCCAAAGACAGTGACAGATGCTATAAAAGCTAAAGGGTGTCGCAGTCTCTCTGGATACTTCTAATAGATCTAAACAATTCCATAGTTACGATGTAGTCAGGTTTGCTATTTGCATTCATATGGTTCTGTGTTCTTGGCTGTACTCTACTTCTTGCCCTCCTGGCAATCTCACTCAGTCAGTGCCAAGCAGACAGGTAAGTTGTGGTTTGGAACAACAGTATGGAGACAGAGCCAAAACCATCATTTAATATCAGAGCTCACCAATGCAAAATTGGAAATTTCTGCACCAATTCTGCTGCTTCAAATCATAGTCTAGCATTTCTGGACATCTGACTGTCCAGATGGAGATGCTGGGAATGGACTAATCCTTATAAATTAACTATGTGGCATATGTGCAATAGGACCAAGTGAAATGGAACAGTGACGTGAGATGGATCATACTGCTGGCAATTGTGAAAATGGCCTCCTGTATGTCTCTATTATACTCAGGAAAATAAAATTCTACATTTCAGTAATAAAAAAAACTTGAATTTCTTGAATTTTAATAGTGAAAAGCATAGTGAAGACAGTGCTTTCAGGGAACAACTAGTCTCCTCTTGAAGTAAGGTAATTCAGGCATTTTCATATATCATGACTTTTGTCCACAAGGCGGATGTGAAGGTCCACTTTACATAATACTGGTTGTGCAATGGCAAAGGAAAATAGAGATCTCAGGATTTTTTTATTCTAACTCTTTTTTTACCATGTTTTCTACTTGCAGTTTCATCTGTTCTGTGGAACTTAAGAATCCATGTAACTCAATAGCTTTCTATAAAATCTGGGAAAAATAAAAGCCAGGTGGTACTTAGCAAGTTAAGACCACATCCAAATTAAAAGCATCCTCTGGCTGGAAATTACATGTGCATGAGTATGATTAGCACTGGATTAGTACCTTAGATTAATATATATATTAAGATGACTCATTTTAAATCACTACTTTTGTCCTGATTTTGTTCTGAAACAGAAATTAGGGAAAAGAAATTATTTTTGAAACAGAAAATTTATTTCTCAGGATGATTCAATCATCCTTTAAAATATATTCCACTAACGTATCCAAATTGTTAGCTAAGTGAGGAGAATAAAACACATTAAAACTATTTTTCTTTAATTTTGAGAAAAATGCTTTCTACTTTACATAGGAACTTCTCAAGATCTACTGTCTACAAATGTCTAGTCTCTTCTCTTGGAGCTGTAAGATATTTTGCAACAGACCTGTACGTGGCTTGGTCTGCACTGGTGATCTTGAGAAAACAGATCAATTTGGCTTGAAAAAAACTGGAACAAACACTCACACTGACAGAGGCTGATAGCCAAGCACAAACTGGTTTACAGCTTATCACAAACAGGTTGCCAAAATGTTGGCTGCCAAGACACATAAACTGTTTTAAGCTCAGCTGATGAATTTTTACATTGGGCTGGGCCAGCTGTCTTAGTGAAACATCCTAGCGCTGTGCAATGCCCAAACCATCATTCTGACGATGGCTGAGTGTTGACATTTTTGTTTGGATACATAAAGGCCATCAAAACCTGCCAAGGTACTGTGAATCTTGTATCTCCAGAGGGTGATACGGCATGCTGTCACCTGTGAAACAGTATGAATCAGTAAAGTCTTCCTTCAGGCCCTCCTGGAACAGCACAACAGGAATGAATGCCAGTGACTTATTTCCAGACAGATATCTATATCCTGATCAGTATTAAGAAACAGTAAAAGCTTCATATTGTTTATAAAATGCTAGACTAAATGTTAATCCAGCCAAACATCCCCTCTCCAGAAATGTTTGCTGGCAGGTGCCAGAAGGAGGACATGGAACAGGTCAGATGTTAAACAATAAAGGTATTTGGTGAATTTTTTTCTTCCACAAGTGAATCTAGTAACTTTTTCAATCCATGTCCACTTTCATCATCCACAGTGTATTGTTTCAGGGAGACGAGTAGTTTAATTGTGTATTATTTGAATTATCTCCTTTTTGTGGCCACTTAAAAATGGCTGTTTCCATTTGGTAAAAATTTTCTCATTAAATAACAAATTAAATTAGAATTTACTACAAAATAGGCTCTGAATTTACTAGTTTTCACTTTGCAACATTTTAGAATTAAATTTAAAGTTCAGACTTAGTCTGTTATACCCTGTAGTTAGACTTATAGCTCTAGTCTAGCACCAAAGTCTATATTGGTTGTACTTTTGTTGGTTTTTCTCCTTTTATTTATGATCAGTTAATCAAACACAGTTTTAAATTATAATAGTACTGAATCTATGGCGCATTTTTTTTCAGTGAACATGAATTCTGCTTTTAGGTTTTGATGTCCTTGGACTGTGTATGATTAAGATTTAACAAAGAGGTGTTTCCCTGCTCACGTTAATACCTAACTTATGGCATTTAACACATCATCTAAATTAGAAATATCCAACATCCCCACTCTGCAAAATCACTCACAACTAGAAAAAGAGGAGAGAAAATAACTATGGATACATTTGAGTGGATGCTGAAAACTTATGTCTCCACCATTTGAGGAACATGAATGAGCCTACCACGCAAAATTGTCTCCTGAGTTTCAGAGGGAAACCACACCAATGATGAACACTGACTTGCAGAAATGCTTTGGGATCTGATCACATAAATTATGTGAATAGGTCAGTCCTTTGATAGGTTGTAGGCCTAGATCAATGAAAATGCTTGAAGTACTGAGACTGTGTGTTCATGAGCAAAACAGGTCTTTTACTAACTTCAAGTTAGTAAACTTGGAATTACTTGTTCTAATTCCATGAGTTTTTACTGATATGTTAAAAGCAGTGTGTGTTGTGCCTCATCAGAATGCAGTACTACAGGTTCTTCACAAAACAGCACATCTTCTTCTCACTACATCTTTCCTAGAAATTCAACAGTTACATTGAATGTAAACCAGTATGGAGCACAAAAACCTCCCTACAGCACCCAACACTTCATATATTGTATTTATTACATACTATACTGCCTGCCCCATAAAGCTGTGAATTATTAGCCTTGAATGGATTATTATTTTACATACTGGGAAAACAGTGAACAATCTACTTATGCTTAATTTTCCATAAAGTTGTAGATGTCACTTCGCTGGAGCAACCTGGTCCAGGGGGAGGTGTCCCCGTCCATTTGAGGTGTCTTGCAGGAACCTTGGAACTAGATGATCTCTGAGGTCCCTTTTGACCATTCTATGATTCTAAAATTCCTGTAAGTACACATAATAAATGGTTTGGATATTTTTTCTTGGGGAAAAAAAAATCCGAAAAGAAAATCCATGTTCCTGAAGATAGGATGCCAGCTGTGTGTGTGGTGTTCCAGCCAGTTCCTTCAAACAGCCTTGGTTAGAATCGCACCTTCCACCTTGCTAAATGCTACCGAAGATGATAAGCTGTACATTTAAATTCCCCTAAGTAAGTTTCCTTAATCAGATTTTAGATTACCTTTCCACATCTGAATTAAAATGTGCTTATTGTAAATTATAGCTCCCCTGCCTTTTCTGGGTAAGGCAGAGAGTATTTTAAATTTAATTCAATCAAAGCAGAAACAAGTGCGGATATGAAAGCTGCTGTTTAGTGGTACAATCACTCCAGATTCCCAATGAAGTCCACCAATAAAAAGCAATAATGGTGAAGTTTTGCCTACCTTCCTTTGGCTAATATGAGAACAGAGCATTACCAGCAGGCAGATGTGTTGGTTCTAAGAGAGGAAATTATTTTTCTACACAACAATCTTATTTTAAGAATTTTCATTTTTGTTTTGTTTTGGTTTTATTAGCCTTTTTTATACTTAACTATATTTTATGCCAATTTTTTATGGGGTTTAGTAAAAGAAATACTAAGGACTGCATCTAGCAGAGATGCTGAGTTAATGGTTTTGGGAAGATCAACAATATCTAATGCTGGTGCGATACACTTTAATTTTGTCCTGCTTTCAATGACAACTGAGATACCCAAGGATGCAGGGGTTTCACAGCAGGCCACTGTTATTTAAGAACAGAGGTACTCTATATGGTAACGACACAGTTGGTAGCTGACTTTGACAGATATTGGAAAACACAGTAAGAGGAAAGACAAAGTAAGATCCCTACATTCTGTTTGGAAAGACCTCCAACAGGAAACTGTAGACAAGGCCGCAAATATGAATAAACAAGAAAAAAAAAAAAAATCAAGCCATTCACCTTATAGCATGTTTTTTCTAAAACTTGGTAAAATTTTTCTCATATATTCTATCAGCAAATTCAGAAAATTTCTTTCTTAAATGCATCATTTTATAGAAAATGCAGAAATACAGTATGTATACATACAGATATATACAGATACATATATACACAAATCTAAGACTATGACTATAAGACTGTCAATTTTAACAGGTTGCATTTACTGTTACGGAGACATTTATGTCAAAATACACATATATTATCTACAAAAGGGAAAATAAACCTTTATATATGTGTATATATGCACATAAAAGCAGTTTTTGGGCATACTTGAAACCCAAAAGATTAACAAAATACTTCTTACCTTTAGCACGAAACAAGATATTCCAGCAAAATTTAAACTGGCTCATGGGGAAATGAGGAAATCTTTCAACAGCTTTCTATATGCTTCATGGAAATTATACTACATAAAATATAACCTAAAGTTATGATGTCTTATCATCAGATTAGTCTCTGTTGATTGTATTTAATATTAATATTATGGGTATTGATATACAATTAAAAGAGTCCTGTTTCAATTGTGGTTCAAAATTTAACACTCTTTGGTAAATGTTAATATTCAACACTTTTTCTTGATTATTTTGTTTTAAAAGTTCACTTCAGTAAAACCTGTGAAGTATAGTGTCCTTTTTCTTCTTTTTCACTCTTTCCCTCGAGGAAAGGAGAGTCTTTTTGTTCCGTATTAAACTGTATTGGAAGTGGAGGTTATCAGATACATCAGTCAAGGTCACGTAAAGCGATGTTCCTCTGCTCATACATTCAGTGAAATGTGTTGAAGTGACAGACACTTCACGGTGACCAACCCTCCTGAAGAATCTGTTCTTACACACAGAGCAACATTCCTTGAGGTTTGTGCATGATTCTTGCCTGTGCTCAAAGACAGGAGCTTCTTAAGTTAAGCTTTATTGACTGTATAATGTTTATCACTGCTCACCCAGGACCAAATTGAATCTGTGTTTGTGTCATTTATATGACATGTTGCATAATCGAGCTGCTTCTCAATGCCTTAACCTGATGTTATGTTAGAATTATGGTGTCATCCTCACGAGGGCTGTACATGACATTATTACTCTAAAGGCTAATATTTGCCACTGTTGTTTATTGCCTGGAGATCAAAGCCGTGGCTCTATATGTTCAGTAATGTGTCTCAACATACCACAAGTGAGAAAATATCAAAGCAGTATGACGTATATTAAATAAACTTTGTATTTTCCTGTGTATTGTCCCATCTGGTACATCTGCACATGGCTTTGGAAAAGATAGATCCCTTCAGTAGTACATCAGATCACTGAGCAGCTCTGCATTTGTGAAGAATTACTTGGGAATGCCTGGAGGACAAGGGATTTGAGACTGGCCTTTCCAAGCCACACATCTTAGACGTGCATCAGTCACACAAGAATCCCCATTGCAATCTCATTTTTGATAAAATGTTCAAGGCATAAAAGTATATAGCAGTACAAACATGTGTAGTAGGAAAACCATGCCTGCAGATTTTAAGATAATCCATTAATATTTTTAGTGATTACTTTTCTCCATGATCACAATAAACAAAAATATTTGGCATGGTATCACCAGTAATGCTTATTCACTTTTTTTTCAGTAATTAAATATTTGCAAAGCAGGAATTATATACTCTTATGTAAATGGTAGAAAACCAAACAAAACAAAACAGTATTTTATGATGCCCTTGCAAATCTTCCCATCATTAATCTCGTTTATATTCCTTCTCGAAGAAATGCAAAAGCCTATGTAGTGGTTACCAGATGAGAAACAGCAGAGTGCTGAAGGATTACATTTGTCCTGGGTAGTTAAAAAAGATATTTTGGGAGCAAACAGTGACTGGGTAAAGTTACAAATATAGGTGAGATACCAATATTCCTAAGAGGATTTAGTGTTTTCTTTACATTCTTACTGTCAGGAGCAGGATATCCAATCAGTATCACAATAATGATTACACTAACTGGATTCTCTCATTTCACAGTGATGCATTTTGTATTGACCAAATACTGCCATAATAGCTTTGTGATAGTTTTTCAACACCTCTCCATATTCAATACATTAGGAATGACAAAATGACAACTTTTGGCTTTGATCTATTTTTGGATTATTGAAAGCTCTGTGGAAATATTTTGGTGGAAGGGAGAGGAGAAGACAGAGAAGCAAAGAGCAAACAAGGAATAGGTAAACAAAAGGGTCCTTTTTGCTCCCCAATTAAATATATCTATCAGAGTAAGATCCCCACCACCTTTTATGATGTAAATTCTGTAACACCAAAAGCTCCCTTTATTCTGAGTGGATAAGGTAAGCTTAGATAAAGCTACCCCATTTTGGTGCATTATATATCTTAACTTAAAGCACAAAAGGAAATCTGTCACAATCTTTCTACGTTGAAGGCAGGCGGCAGAAAGGAAGTGTCTAGGATTGGTGGAAGTAAGCAGTCTCCTTAAATAAATTGTTTTCCTTAAGGAAATATCGAAGCTCAGTATGTATGCATGTATCTATCTATCTGTCTATGTATATGTATATGTACACACATATATGATCATATTAAAACCCGCATATATATATTTATTTTTTGTGTGCTTATGAATATCATACTTTCCCACCCAATGATTAAGATAGGGGTGTTTGCTTTACTTTTTTTTCTATCCAGACAGCTTGTTCCCTGTCTCTTAATCTCCTAACGAAACTATGCTTGTCATCTCTATAAAAGTAACAAAACTCAATAGTTGTAAATAGTGGATTTTATGCTGTAACTAATGGAAGTGGTATTCAAGGGAATTAATTTTGTCACAAATGTGAGATACCTATGATATACTCCTGCATATAAAGCAATATTTAGGGTGGCACTACTATTTCCATCACTGGTGGCACAAACAGGGAAGACAGGGCAACAAAATGTTTGTTTTCATACTCCAGCAGTCATCAGAATCACTGCAATGCAGCTTTGTAATTTCTTTGAATCATTTTCAGTATAAAAAATGTGGCTAAGAATATCCAAAAGAGATGCAGAATTAATATTTCGTCCAGGAGAACAAGTGTAAGTCCAATAATTCATAGCTGATAGACTGAATCCACCAGGAAACGTATTCTGAACAGTGTCAACAGACTCCAACTTTGAAAATATGATGGACTCCAAGAAGATGTGCCAGGTGATTTAGACAGATAATAAACAGGAAGTTAACTCAATAAACTTTCTTCTTCCACAAGGAACCTCATACAATCTGGGCTTATCCATGAACAGTTGCAGTAAGTCTTGTGTCTTTATTAAGAGAAGTGTGTTTCTTTATTAAAACTTAATGAAGAAAGATCACTAGAGAGAATTCTTGGGAATTCATTTGGACATTATAAGAGGGATTTTGCTGATACAGGAGAAGATAATTAATAACAATGTAAGTATGGGAAAACACACACACAAAAAATAACAAATAGGCTGGCTTTGGAAAAATGAAACAGAACAAAAAAACAACCTTCCTAGATAACTCAGGTAATCTGGTAATGAGAGAAAGGGAAGATTATTTTTAGTCCATGTTCACTATTGGCATTTTCATGCAGTCCCCTGGGACTGTTCAAAATCTTTTGGAGCACAACTTAATTTCTTAGTACAATGCACATTATGATATGTGGAACATATTTTGAAGAAAGGCAAATGCCAGGCAAAGTTTGATGTAAGAACTGAAATTTGGGGATTGCATAGGTAGAAATATACAAGAAATGGAGCTTAAACCATTTTATATATTAAAAAACAGGAAGAAAAACCAAACCAAAAATCAGTCAATAAAAATCAAACCCAAGCTGAAATATCATCTCTCATAACTCTGTATATGTCTATGTCTAGCAAATAATGAGTATATTCACATATATCATAGTAATTTCATCTTATACTAAATGAAAGATCAAATTATTATAAAGCACTTGCTGAAACTTTCAATAATTACTTATGAGAGTTTTTGTGTCTATTCAGCTATTCCAATGGGAGTTTCAGCTAATTCCAATTGTCTTAAAGACATTTCAGGAAGAAGACCATGCCAAGAAAGATATGCGACCTAGAATATATTGTTCTGAAAAGCAGAATTTATAAACAAATTTTTAAGGAGCTTAATGCAGGATATGAAATGTTGGTAGGTGAAGAAGCTTAAAGGTTTCTGAGAAGAAACATTCTATCATTTGCTGTGGTTTGGACTGGTGAGATTTAATTTTTTTTTCTTAAAGGAGTTTAAAGAGAGCAACCCATAACACAGGCTGTACAAATCTTGCTGTGTAAGAGCCATAATATGTTAGTACAGTAAAAGTAGCTACATTTCTACTGTTAGACAACCTGCTCAGTAGGAAATCTGAGTATCCCTTTAAATATTATGCTGTATGTGAGATAACATATAACCAGAAATTAAAAAGTAGTCCTTTCTCACACATCTACATGCATTTCTTATAACCTGGTACAGAACAAAATGGGGAAAAAACCATAAATTTTACTGTTCTTAAGCTTTGTCATGGTTTCAGCTGGGATACAGTTCACATTCTTACTAGCAACTAGGGTAGTGCTATTTTTTGGATTTGGGATGAAAATTGTGTTGGCAAAACACTGATGATTTGGGGTATTGCTAACCACTCAAGATCTTTTCTACTTCTCACTTGGCTGCACCAGTAAGCAGGTTGGGAGTGCAGAAGAAGTTGGGAGGAGATACAGCCAGGACAGCTGACCTCAACTGACCAAAGGGGCACACCGTAACACGTGATGTCACAGTCAGTATATAAATCTCAGGGAAGGAAGAGAAAGGGAGGGATGTTTCTTTCTCCCAAGTCACTGTTAGGTGTGGTGAAGCCCTGCTTTCCTGGAGGTGGCTGAACACCTACCCGCCAATGGGAAGAACTGAATGAATTCCTTGCTTTTCTTTGCTTGCGTGCTTTTTGCTTTATTTATTGTGTGTATAAAATTATAAATTTACTAATTTACTATTTGTAACTTTTTATCTACTTATTAAACTTTCCATACTCAACCCACATTTCTCTCACTTATGCTTTTCTGATACTCTCCCCCATCCCGCTATGGGATGACCAAGTGAATGACTCTGTGGTCCTAGTTGCAGTCTGGGGTTAGTCCATGTCAAAGTCCAAAAAATTGTGTTAACATAGGAGTTAAAGCAGAAAAAAAAAATATTCCATTGATTGTAGCAATTGTTTTTTTTAGTAATTATTAATATGCAGTTCCCTAGTTTATAGGTTTTTAATGGCTTGGACCATCCAAGAAGGTACTACAGGTGTTTTTTTATGGTTGTTCTGCTTAGGGAGTAAAAGAAACAAGATTAAAATAATTTTTAACTGTAAATTATTTAGAAGGGATTTTTTTGACTACACTAGTCTAGCAAACATTGCTCAAGTTTTCCCTTTACCACTGCAGGAACTAATGATTCATTGAATGCTTTCCTCAGCCAGAGCTTTCTAAAAAAAATAGCAGGATTTTCTGTAAGAAGGAGTTGCTTTATTTTATTCTTCTTGAGCTTATATTTAAACTGAAAAAAAATATGGGTAATATCTCTGTGATGAAACACCTGAAGATGTATATTGTGCCTTTCTGAACCAATTAAGTATACAACACAAGGAAATTCCTTGTCTTCACAAAATGTCTGCAATTTGTAACTTGTTTCTGCATGAAACATTTTATGTTTTCTAGATTTTACCTTAAAATTTGCATATTTAAACCTTGACTCGGCAGTTCCACAGAGCACCCAAAGTATTAAAAGCCCATATGTGCAAAGTATGTTAGTCTATCTTCCAATACAGTGGAGGCATCATCTCAGTGACTGTTTTATAACATACATTTCCATTTCCAATTCCAACTCCAATTCACATGGTATACTTATGGTAACAGGTAAGTGTAATTATCAAGGAACATTGCATCTGTATTTTCTGTTTCCACTGTGATGCGGATAAGTTGCTTTGTTTTTTAATTTCTACAGGGACATAAGCAATGTTAATTACTGAATGTTGTCTTGTCTTAGCATTATTTACAGATGTGACTACATTCAGTAGTGTCCTGACCACAAAATATGTCTGTGACTCTATCTCATGGATCACGACGTCTCTTTCTGTCATCCCACGCTTTTATTAATTTACAGATGCATGTAACAGTAGACTGGCAAAGACTTTTTTTGTTTGTTTTTTTTTTTTTCCTTTCCTGGAAAGCTCTAAAGATTAGTGTCATTGATTGCTTAACAGATCTGGTTTTAAAACTAAATGATTATTGTTCAGAACAATGCGATAGTGTAGGGGATTCACAGATTTCCCAGAAAAGTAGCTTTCCCTTCCATAATTTTTTTAAAATCCTTTTTCCTTGTTATCTGTCTGTTGCAACTTTAATGATGATATATACTCACTGAAGATTTTTATAGGTTTGTGTGGCAAATTAAACAGCTGGCGCTGCCTGCTTGACACGAATATTGCCTTTAATGTTCTTTTGAAGAGATGAGAGCATAATTTCTGGAAGTGAACATGCTGTACACTTAAAAAAACGAAACAGAATAGTTGGAGTAGAGGGAAAACGGTTACTGTGATGCCTCACTTACGCACTGTGATTCCTCCTGGGGAGCTGTTTACAGCCCACAAAATAAACCGTAGCTGGATAAGCTGGGAATTAATACCTGGCATCTGGGAAGGATAAGAAACTACTTAAGGGGGAACGCCCTGGCTTATATTTAAGAAATCTACTTTGAACGGATGGTAGTGTTCCCCAAGGAAAGTAATCCCCAGAAGTTGCAACCTGATGATGTGCTGTGTCCAAAGAACTACATTCTCCTGGGTATTTCCATACAGGAAACCCTGGTCTTAGGTCAGCATTACCCCAATCACTTATAACTGCCAATGAAGAAATAATTTTTCAGTGAAGCAGTCATGCTGCAGAGCTGAAGTTGGCTCTGTGAGTTGGAGGAGTGCCCCAACTGTGTTCTCCCCACAGACTTGTTTAATACTGCCGTATCCAATTTCTTATGAAGTGGGTGGGAATCTAGACTTCTGTGTCATCTGCTTATTCAGTGAAAAAGCAATTTAAATGACAGTTCTCATGACAAATTTTCTCCAGGGGAAGACTTATATAAGCATGAGTGA
>VXBW01002924.1:104137-116365 GCA_013400375.1 Thinocorus orbignyianus
AAAAGAAAGAAAAAAAAGAAAAGTCAGATTAATCCCTAGTAAGAGAACAGCAGGTAAGAAATCAAAGAACCAAAACCAAACCCAAGTCAGATAAGCAAAAAATATCATTTGTCTGTTTGTTAGTGGCAAAACTAATTGTATCTATTAAATGTCTATTAAGTTTTCATCTGTCATCTGCAAAAGTAATTACCGGTAGTGATCATGCCCTTCTACTTTGAAACCCTAGAGTGCACAGTTGCTCCTTCAGCAAAACTCCCAAATATCTTAGCTGTCTGCTTCTTGCCAACCTCTTAAGTAGAGTCTTTAAACACAGTTTCAGAGCAATGCAAACAGTAGTATATCAAAGGATTGGAGAAGACTGTACTGCACATAAAACACAGCTTGGAACTGACAGAGAGAAAAATTGAAAACAACGATTCTCTGAGGCAAATAATCTCAACCCATGTTGTTTTCCACCCCTGCAGTTCTCATTTGGGAAGAAGCCAAACAAGCTAATCTAACAGATGTCTGTGCTACTGATTTAAAGTCAAAGGTAGGACACTTCCAATATCCATCTAATTCAAGAAAGGAAGGTTTCTACCGATAGGCACGAAACAGCACTGAACCAATACTCTCCCTCTAAATGGGAAGGTCAGTAGTTCTCGCTCTTACACAGGACTGACGTGTGTGATTTTGAGTGACTGAATGATTACCGCCCTAAGCAAAACATCCTACCAGCAGGGATAGCCTACAGTTTTAATATTTCCCATTCCACAGGCACAATGGAAACATGGAATGAATGTTAATGTTGACTACATAGCAAGTTAGGATACAGGCAAAGCATCTTTCAATGATCATTTAAGACAGAGTGGTACTAATGAATTAAAGATTCAACGCTGTTACACAAAGGTGCACTGACTAAGCCTATCTAAGCTATGGTTATGTACATGTGGGTCGTATGGAAGCAGTTTAAATAAGGCTGACTGGCCTGGACTTGGCAAACCCTTTCTCTGGTGGCTAAATCTGAACTTCCTACTAAAACAGCATAATACTTAAGTACTCTGCTTATGAACAAAGCCTTTGTGATGCAAATTAAACATGTACTCATAGCTCAGCATGCCCTTGTGGCTTCTGTAGCTTGAAATCATAGCTCTATATAAAGTTTTCATGTTCATTTTGGAGTGCTAAAATTCGAAACTAAGGATAACGATCTAAATAAAAACACTTTAAATCTTTACTTTCTTGATCAATGCACACACACAAAAAAGAAAGAAGTAGGATAACTGTGTCACGAAGAGAGGAGTAGCATTTGATTTTCATATCAACAATAGGCATGGCCAAAACAGGCATTGTGTTTGAAGATTGAAACTGTCACTTTCTTTCCACTATTCCTTCTCCCCTGGACATGCTAGACATCTTGTATCTTCTTTTGCCTGTGTCTTTGGCATCTTCTTTATGGTTCTTAATCCTCTTTATTCAAGTTTTCCTTTTGTTGCTGCATTTCTTTGAAGAAACTTATAAAAGATATCCTACTAGAGAGAGGAATTTCTAGTCTTGTATGAATCTGTATGGAACTGTGTACATACAGCTACAGGCATCAATTACATTTAAAACCACAAAATATTCCTCTCATATGCTCCCAAAATCCCATTGGCACCCCAAATCTGTTTATTTGAGAGTAAAGTAAACAAAATCATGGAATACATGAAGTTTTTATTGAATCATTGAATACACAGAAGAATTCAAGGCCAGGATGGATGGGGCTTTAAGCAACCTGATCTGGTTGGACGTGTCCCCGCCCATGGCAGGGGCCTGGAACTGGATGATCTTTAAGGTCCCTTCCAACTCTAACCATTCTATGATTCTATGAAAAAAAGCCGAGGCTCAAATTTGATTTTAAATCTTAGCTGTCATACATATTAATTACTGTTCCAGCAATCAAGCACTGTAATACCTAGCTTTGAAGGACCTTTGCTCTTGACAGAATTCAATCTAGCAGTGGTAAATGAAAACCCATTTGTGCTATAAATGCAGGGAATTAGGTGCCTAAATAAGCTGTTGTGAAAGTCTGAACAACAGCTTATTCATCTGTTTAACTAAGCTGTGGGAAGTGTGTAGGACATAACCCAGCCCAGCAGAGCAGACAAATCCTGATGCACTGACGTGAGTTTTGCAAGCTCTTTTTTCTGCTCCCAGTTTGCCAGACAAGAACTCTCCCTTTTATGCCCATGTTTTCTCCACAGTTAAAGAGGTGGGGCCTCACACTGCTGAGAAGCTCAGAGGTGAGACCCTTCCATCACGACAAGACTAAGACTCTATCTCCTGTCTCACAGGGATGAGTGCATTGACCCCAAGGTGCAGCAAGTGCTTTCTCTTGCCTGCAGAAGAGGGATACTCTATACATGCTTGGGATTAGGTGTTTCCAAAGAAAAGATGCTAAATATGCAGAGATTTGACAGTTTGATTTTTCAATTCAGGTGTGTCTTTGCACTTCAGTAATCCTGTGGATCTAGCTCCTGCTGCCTTGAGCAGATATTCCCTCCCAAATATACAAATATGTACTACTTTATTTTGTTTCAAGTAATGTCCAAATGCAAATATGTTATTTCATGATAAATGACTCATTTAAGTGCCAGTCAGTAGCAAATCTGATAGAATAAACAGGCTTTGAAAGTTCTTTGTTCAATAGCAATATATTGTTGTCCAGCAGGGATAGCATGGATGCTATTTTCCTCCATAGTACAGTTTAGAGTATTTATATGTTTGTTGGGGTTTTTTTTCTTCCTCTTTCTTATAGTGGTGAAGTTTGGCTGGATACTAATTAGTACTGTCTGGGGACTGCAAAATTATAAAAAATACCTGTCATAGTAAAACAAGAGTTTTGACAGTAGGCTTCCTCATTTATTAAAAAACATTGACTTTGGGTAGAAATAAGAAAAGGTTTCTGGTCTTGTATATGGAACAGAGAAAGAACCTATGACTAATCAGGGGGTTGCATATCTCTAATGTTTTGTTTCTTTTTTTCTTTGTTTATATAAGCTTTTCTTTGTTTATAGTCTGTCTATGAAATAAGAGAATGTAACTAAAATAAAAGAATCTTTAAGGGGCGAGAAACAAACAAAAAAAAAAAAGACTGTATGACCTTTAAAAGATGTTTCTGCTTCAGATGCTAAACAACAAAATGTTCTTGCATTCTTATACATTCATAGGGCCTCAGGCAGTTCCAATACATATTTTTCTGTACCGTGTTCTTTCCTACAAATCAGTAATTGAGGGTTGTTGCAGTGTACAAAGTCCCAGTAATTTAACATTTTCTGTAAATGTCAGCAGATGCTTATTCAGTTTCTGCAGGTTGCAAGGTCTTTTATACACCATCTAGCCTAAAATAGTGATGCTATAAGAAACCAAGAGAAAAACAACAAAAATCCTCCTGCTCGTTCTAAAACTGAGGAAAGCTTCTTTGACATGTACTTGCAGAGCAAATACTGTTGCCAAATATCAATAGCATGAAATTAACTTCTGTTTACTGTAGTGACACTAGTTAGTGGGTATGACAGCAGCAGGAAGTGTTTGAGGTTGTAGTCACTTATCTGACTACATCACTTAACCATGATTTAAACTCTGTTGCTGGTGAGAAGAATGATTAGGTGACCTAGAAATTTTTCCTCACCCCCTCAATAGACAATTAGCCAAGCTTTCAGAAAAAAGGTAAAACATGAAAAGTGAATTGTGTGAATTGACACCATAAAAGTGTTTTAAAAGAAGTAATATCAACCAGAATACAGAGAGAAGAAACAGTTTTTACAAGTATGGTTTATGCAATTACGAGCTTTGATAAACATGTTTGTGGAAAACAGATACAAGCGGATTTGTGGCATTAATTTCTAGTTGAAAAATTCAGCAGGGTTTTCCTTCAAGCTGGAGCTGGAAAGAGGTGAGGAACGGACCTTTCCACAACCAGGTGCTGTTGTGATACTTCCTCAGCAGTTTCCCCATTGCTTGCTATGAGATTCCCCTTTTCAAGGCAGATTTCACTACAGGAGTTATTAATAATTTAGTTACAGTGGAGCTTGCTTCCAAGCATGATGCACGTCTGGCTTCAGAACTGACAAGTGTGCCGTATACACTTAGGATGCTCTCTGGAGTCACACCTTGCACAGCAAATTTGTGACTGTAGCTCTGTTCCCACTCAGGCAGGTGTTCCACATCCTGACTCCATCCTGGGTTGCCATACAGGTATGTAGCAGCTCCATAACCCCTGACCCTATAGCTTGGTTTCCACAACACGGAAACCTACCCATACCATCCAGATAGGACCGTAGAAAACCTCAGCAAATTTCTGCAGTGATGGTCCCAGGACCTGGGACTTTTCACAATTATTATTCCAGCAAGAAAATTTAGTTGAGACTGCAGTATCACGACATTGCTCACAATAAGGCTGGAGTTCCAGAAGATATGAATGTGGTTCCTGGACTGGAATAACCGAATGCGTACCAGAGGTTTTGCTTCTTTGTCATTTGCTGAAAGAATAGAGGTTGCTTAAATATAATCCCTAAATAAAATTTAGCCATGTGTTCAGTGTGTTCGATGTCTGCCTGTTAAACCAATGCTAACACTAGTACTGAAGATCACCCTCTCTGATCTCCATTGCATTTGAGGCCTGATTTCAGCAGGCACATATGTAGCTGGTTAGAAAAATCTGGCCTTCATATGCTGTGCCAAACAGGCTGGATTCAGGTTGTCTGTTGTTTAAACATAGACAAGAGCTTAAAAATAGACTCCGAGGAACACGAGGAGCATAGGTACATGTGAGTCATTTTTTGAATCAAAAACTTGGAAGGATCTGTTGAAGGACAGTGTGGTTACACATTGCTCTTTAAGTTTGCACTAGAAATACCTCTTGCCTTACTTTTCAGGGGTTTTTTTCTTCTTTTTTTTTCCTTTTTTTTTTTTTTTTTCTTCCCAGAAATAGTGACACTTAGATTTAAAAGTTAAATGAAAGAGCATACTTATCCTCACACAGGCAGAATGGGGACAGCTTGCCTGGTGCTTTTGTCACTTCTTCCCTTGACATGCTGCATCATTTTCTAATTACCTCTTCAGCCTGCAGTTTTATTTCAAAGCACTTGAGGAGAGGTTTAACCATTTTCGATAACTGACACATGCAGGCTTAGGCATTTGTCACAGATTTCTGCCAAATACCTTCTGTGAGTAGCACTTCCTGCTTTACAGTCCTCTGTACCTCATGACATTTGAAATATGCCTACTTTTGTGTTTCTCTGTTGATGGATATTTCATCCTGCCAGACATTTTTGATAGCTTAGATGAGCCATAAACTACTTTAATTGTAAAAGACTTGATGACATTGAAACCTCAGCAGCCGGGTTTGGTCTTGTTTTCACCATAGGCTCATGGTGAAGATCTTGGTCCATTACCCAGTAGCAGTCTGTGAAGTCTGGGGGAGTGCAGCTGGCGTTTTTGGGGACGTGGTAAGGTCACTAAATGTTTTAAATCTGGAAAACTAAAACAGAGTGCTGTAAAATGCATTGTTCCTGCCTTCTCTGAACCATTCTTCACTCATCAGTAATACAGTGATTTTCAGTTTGCTCCCTTTCTGTTCCAATATGTATCCAATGGTACTAAAGCTAATGTTTATGCCACTGAATTAAATTACTTAAATATTTAAACAGTGACATACACATTTGTTCTAGTAACAAACCTATTCGAATAGTCAAGAATGTATTACAATGAGCCAAGCATTATTTGGTTTCTGTCTCTCTTAAGAGAGATTGTGAAAGTAAACGGAAGGGAAATCCATTTCTACTCTGATGTTTGAACGGAGTGGTATCCTTTACAGGTTAAATCAGTATTTAATGGTATATTTCATTTACTCCTATTATCCTTGTCTAGTTCATATATGAACCTTATGTATTTTTGTCCTCTGCAATGCTGTGGGCTTTTTTATTAGTGACAAATCTCCTGGCTTTCTGGCTTAATTTTGGTTTTAATCTCACGACAACATAACATTAAAGAGAAAATGATAATTTCAAGAGATGTAAACCTTAAAGATTCTATGTGTATCCTACGATTGTTACATGGAATAATAATATTGATTGTTACATAGAATGATGATATTGATGCTCATTGGGATCTCCTACAACTTATCACCATACATATCTGAACTGTTTCACTTGGCATATTCAATATAGTAACTAGGCAGACATTTTTTTTGTAAAATTAAACTGTGAAACTAATTAAAAACATGCTATATTTGCATGTGATCAGACAACCTCTCTCATGGCTTCTTAAAACTTTGCAATACTAAAGAGAATGCTCCCTTCTAAAAAGCAGAAACAATTTTAAAGCCTTAATATTTATTTAAATTGCTATTACAGACATTTACAAGCCAAGATTTGACATTGTGACAACAGTAAAAATTCAGTGCAAACCAAAGTCAAATACAATTTCCATAAGTGAAAGTGCCATAGTTTCATAATTCCTTCAACTACAAGACAGTCATTTAGACTGAGAACTCAGACAGTCATCAAAAGCCTGAATTAAGTGTTTGGCTTGGCTGTAGTGAAATCAGGTAGAGGGTCGGGCATGTCATTGTACAGAGATAGACCCAGCAGATACAAAGCTGCTGTTGAATTTGTGAGTCATGTAGAATTTTCCTGCATTTAAACCTCTTTCTTTCTCATTTTTTCTCCCCTGACTCTTGATACGAAAATGCATTAAGGCAGAACTAAAATGACACATTGCTACCACAGCAGAAGGTTACATCCTTGCACTTGCAGCTCTCCCTCATGGGAGCACTTCCATTCAAGACACAGTATTCCTAAGTGGCAATTTAATTCCTAGTTTTGAAGGACATAAAAGACTATTATCCTTTAGTTTGACCTGTTACAGAGCCACAGAATTATAAGCAGTAATTATTTTTTAAACTCTTCTGGTCTCCATTTTGGTGTTTGTTCTCTTGTGAGCGTCTATGCAGCTGGTTGCAGACAGGCTGTGCAAGCCCTGCCTCTGTACCAGTGCTAGTCTGTGAGCTTGCTGTTAAACCAGCACAGTCCCTGTGCTAATAAACTCAGATGAGTATCTGGATGTATTATCTGAGGCTTGTTACCACACTGATGTAGTTAGACGTCTGCTAATTGCAACTTGTTAGCTGAGAACTTGGGTTGGGTGGTGAGTAACTGCCTATAATTGAGCTTATGAGCAACCTTCAGTCTTTAATTTCATAAACAAAACAGTATTTTCACTATTTATGTCTTAAACTATTCTACCTAACATGAAATAAATCCAAACGGGTCTGTATACAGAATTTTACAGACTCTCAGTCCTAAATGTTCTTTCCTTTACACGTTTGACTTATACAGGACATGCTCATGACCGTAACTAGACAATTTCTGTAAATGACCATGAATGTTTATAAATAACGTTTATTTCCATAGCTATACATGTAAATACAAACTTTCTACAGGCTTATCAATTGCTTTGCTCATACCCGGCAGGTTAGGCATCTGTTGAAAGATCTGAAAACTAGACAATTCTGTCTTCTGGAAAGATAAGTTTGTGTGGGTTTTGGGTTTTGTTTTGTTTTGTTTTTAACGGTGAGGCAATGGATTTTTTTCCTGAAGCAATCTGAATAGGAAACAAACCCCATACTTTTATAATACTTTCGTAATAATATGTACATAGCCTCGATATTAAAGACGTTCATTGAACATGTTCAGTGAAATTTTGCGTTTACTGAGGGCAGTGGCAGAGCTTAAATTGTTCTCAAAGTTGAACTGCAGGAGGAGTTGAGAACACTTAAAGTAAAGCTTAGTCTTTGCAGGTTCATTTCAACAAAAAATTTAATGCTCCCTCTCTGCGAATAAACCAACAGTACTAATTTCAGGCATTTTCATTTAATCAAGAGAGTGTGGTACTAATTTACTGTATTTCTTTTATGAGAAAATACGATCCTTTACTTAATAATCTCCTGGTTTAATTCACCCTATAAAGCAGGTGCAAGTTTTCAGAGGACAATTTTCAAACATCTGTTCCATTTTGAAAAATATTTACAGGTCTGGGCAATCTTTAGTAGAAACCCAAAAATCTTTCTGAGTTTAACTGAGGTTCAATGTACCTCAGAGTGCATTGTCTACAGAGTCTATGCCTTTGTACAGCCAGTGCTGCAGCTGTAAGTATTGTTGCCTAAAATACCATTTACATTGCAATAGCTGGCTTTTGGGCTTTCGTTGCGTTCTTCAGAGGCCTGAGGATGTTCTCCGTTGTGCATGATCTCTGCCACTCTTCCCAGCTGGAACAGTCAGACAGTCTGATCTTTACTGTGGTGTTGGCTTTTGCAACTAAGGATTTTGTATCACTTGTAAGAAGTTGGTGGTTTGTTTGTTGTTTGTTTGTTTGCTTGTTTTGCTTTTTTTTTTTTTGTTGTTTTGTTTTGTTTTTCTAGTTTCACCTGCAATGCAGTTTTCCCTCCCATAGCACTAACACCAAATGAAAAGTTAAACACCTCCCTGTTGGGGCATGGTGGGTATTATTAACCTTCACAAATTCATGGTCCTCAGAGGATGGCAGATCAGCATTTATTATGTGTTAAGATGCAGCTGACTTCCCACAGTGTCACATAAGAAGAAACTACACTGAGGGTACCTCCTTGCACTGGTTCTCCAACCTCTAATGTGTGATGAGGCTGCAGAAGCAGCAGAGGAGGGCTTACGCATCAGCCTTGGGAAGCTTCTCTTTGACATTGAAATCCTGCTCTGTGGTGATACTTAGCACCCTACTTGAGGTTTTGAGACAAGTACCTGAAGGAGTATTTCTGCCTGAGAATCCTTCAAAATTAATTTGAAATGTTTCTCACAGAGGAATGGGGAACATGCGAGTAATTCTCTGTATGTATGGCTGTATAATAGCTCTTGTGTAGGGCCCTGAGGCCTATGTACTATTTTGACACAAACTATTCAATATATTTAAAGTGTCTCCTACTGAAAAAGAACATTCTTTGTATCTGTGTCATGTTTTCTGGAAGAGAGAAAGGCTGCGAACCTTTTCAGAGCAATTCAAGTAATTAATGTAAGATAATGTATTTTTGTATGGTAGTTAGTACGTATTATGTGATGCCACCATCAGATTCATATCTAATAATAGCTGTTCTTTCCAAGCATATAAGTACAGGGTACTGCAATTATCATACTAATAGGTAGTTTATGAACTGTGTGCATTTTAATGTCTACCATTCAAATTAGACCCTTGTTATTTTTGATAGGATAACTGCAAAGACCTAATTGTCTAGGATTTGAAAAATACTGGTCAAAAATCTAGAAAAATGTTATTACAAACATAGAGATGTATACAAAGAATACATTTTTTAGCACAGCAGTAACCAAGGCAGGAATGAAAAACAATATTATCTATTAGTGTATTTGCTCTGATAGATGGTTTTCCTTAGATTGACCTTGCAGTGTGCTTCAGTCATCTTAAATTTGTATTTATTAAAGTATGATTCTGAGGTACTTCTTCATAAAGTTAGTCTTACCAAAGACTACTAAAATGTATTGACGACAGCTACAAAGTGAGCAAATTTTGCTCTAAGGATGTAAGTTTTAGAACTTCTCCTTTGTTCTGAAATCAACTTGTCTACTCAGTAACTTTTATTTTAGTCAAATTTAGCTACAGTTCCCTATTTCTCTGCCTTTTGACCACTCACACTACCTGGTGATCCTGAAGCTTTGTTTGAAGAAAGTTTTGTTACCCAAATACAATTTTAAGGGTTACCACTTGGATTAAAGGGTTCTGTTGGTCTCCTTAGTAACAGTGTTTCATTTTGATGAAATCTCTTGCTTTCCATGTCCTTGTAAATAGTACATGCAGCACAACAAAGTTATGCCAGTCATAAATAAAAAATTGGGGTAGTCACTGTGTCCTCCACTGACTGAAAAATCTAGATATTCTGGATTCTTGGATTCAAATGACAGAAAGTGTTTCTATATAGACATAAATAGGTTCCTCTGATGTGATTATCTTCTATAACTTCTCCTTTTTCCAAACTGTCCTCAAACCTGCCACAAATATTACTGCAGAAACATTTTTTATTGTAGGCAAATATATTTTCTTTTGATTAGGCAGAGATAGTTTTTTTTTTTTTTCCAACCATACAAAATAAATTACTAAACTATTTCCAATGTATGGATAATATCTAATAATATCTCTATTCTTTGTAAAGTTTCTCCCATGTGAAAGTGTTAAATGGTAAGGCTCCCACACGACAAGAGCAGCAAGTGGATTTGGAATTTTTCATACTTTGTCTTCCACCCAATTCGCAATTTTTCAAACAGTAAAAATAGTCCTCAAGTGAAATAATTATTAATGGTTCTTCTCCATCTACATGAATTAAAAATGCGTGAAAAACTCACATTCAGCCTTTTTTTGAGCAAAGATATTAAAGTCTTTTAGTAGGTATAACTTCAGCTTTTGTTGGCTATCAGATAAAAACACCAACCACAAACATCACACTCGGAGGAAACTACTTCAAATACACAAAAACACTTTTTGTGCCCCTCATTTTTGCGGATGAGCCACGGAAAATAATGTATATGAGAATGTGAATATTTAGAATTATGTTTCAATACTTTTTATGTTTCCACAGAATGGGAAAATGCTTCATGCTTGGGTCTTGAAGGAAGATATCAAGGCTTATGTTCTGGACTTATGCACATAGGTATTAAATTGTAACTATATATCAAATGTCTGCCACTACCTGGTACCTCATCCATTACCCTTTATTGCTCTGTTTTTCAGGTCAGTAAAGAGGTAGTATGGTACAGAAGTGCACCCAGAGCAGAATTCAAGATTTTTTGTATTCAGCACCACTGTTGCAGTCACTCACATGGATACTGCTGCTTGGTGGTATTTAAAATTTGACTTACTGACAGCTGTGTGATTGGAAGAATACAACTGCCCTCTTCACATAAAAAGAATCTCATTGCAAGAGGTCGCTTAAACACCAAATTGACTTATATCACCATAAAATATGGTAGGAATATAGACAAAAACACCTCTACGTTTTCATACATTTAGAAATGCCAGGGAGTTTATTATTATTAATTTTAGAAGGGCTATAGAAGGCAACAATTTTAATTTTTTTTTAAGCCCTGAATGTAAAGGTAGTATCAATTAACAGTTAAACAATGGGCTGACCTTACCGATTTGCCATCTATTTTTCACCCAACCATTTTCTCCTTCCACCTCCTCAACAACACAGAGGGAGAAAATAAGACGAAAACCTCATGCGTCTAGATAAAGACAGAGTGATCATTGACCAATTGCTGTCACAAGAGAAACAGACTCAACTTGGGGAAAACTAATTTAACGTGCTGCTAATTAAAACTACAGCTGGATGTTGAACAACAGTGACATAAAACTAATGCACCCTACCCCCAGCACCACCTTCTTGGCGGGCTCAAATTCACTTCTGCATTCCTAACTCCTCTACTGATTCCCCTCCCATCAAATGGCATAGTGGGGTGAGGAATGTGGGTTGCAGTCAGCCCACAACAGCTCACTCCTTTATCCACACACTTTATGCAGTATTTTGCACTTCAGTTCACAATAATACGATCCACTGTATTCAGTAAATTTGGATGACCAGCTAACGGTAACTCATTTGAAAAAAATCACAACAATAACCTAATATTTTCTTGCTCCAGAAGAAACAATTTGCCACTGGGGAGGAAAAAAAGAAATCAGAGCCATCCTAAGTCTAAGTTTCCTCAGTGAAATAGAAATGAAGAGTACTTAATTTTCTGAACTGACCTCATAGGTACTCTCTACATTATGTCTACCTCTGCGTTTAATTCCTACCTTGTGGGACGCGAAATAATTCTGAAAACTGAAGGCTGTCACAAGGCTTGTTTTTCAGTATGTGGTCACAAGTCCCACAGGTCTCCATTGAACATAAAAAGTGTTCAGTTATTCACTGGTTAAATTCAACACAAGTGAATTTTCACCCATTCTAAATATAATTATTGATTACTTTTGTGTTTTTCATCCAAGACATGTATGTGTCTTGGATGACACAGTCAGAGGTATTTCAAGATTCATATCATCTTTCTTCCATGAACATCCTTTTTAAGTTTTCGTTTTGCTTTGGTGTTTTTTTACCTCCTCGGAGTGTTTATTCTTACTGTAGTGTCAGATCTAAACATAGCACTCAATAAAATTTGGGGGGGGTGGGGGGGA
>VXBW01002924.1:116422-151358 GCA_013400375.1 Thinocorus orbignyianus
AAAAAAAAAAAAAAAGAAGAGAAAAAAGTCAAATAGTACTTTTCTGAATAAGAAGTATTTATATCCTTCTTTCTGGAAAAAAATAGATAGTTGACAAAGCACAGCGGAGTAGAAAACTAGTTCCTATACATGTCTAAAATACTGTATTTTTATTGGTAGTGAATCTTCTTTTCTTCAACGCCTTATAGTAAATAAAATATTGAAATAAGTCCTGAATAAATTCCAGAATAGCTTGGAAAGGAATTCTGCTGGTTTTCTAACATACTTTCTAACATATATTTCTATCATACTTGACATAGATAAAGTTGTAGACCTGCACTAGCCTTTATATTGACTTTTTAAAAGTTTACCAGCAATTTATAAGCAATAATTCTCATCCTTTGAGTGAGCATATTAAGAATTTTCAAAATGCAATCATCATCTACCAAAACCAGTAGAATTCAATATTCTTAGGGCAAACAGGAGGGTATGCAGCAAGCTCACTACTCTGGAGTTCAGGAGAGCAGACTGGACTCCTGAGAGATCCGATGGGCAAAGTAGCATGGGAAAAGGAACTGGAGGGGAGAGACACCCAAAAAAGCTGGATGTAGGCAAGGATGGGTAGACTGAGTGGANCTGCTAAGCTTCTTTCTATCATATTTGAGAAATCTGGCAAGGTTCCTGCTGACTGAAAAATTGAACATAACACGAATATTCAAAAAAGGAAAAAAAAGGAGAACTTCTTTGCTGTGAGGGTGGTGAGGCACTGGAACAGGCTGCCCAGAGAAGCTGTGGCTGCCCCATCCCTGGAGGGGTTCAAGGCCAGGCTGGATGGGGCTTTGAGCAACCTGGTCTGGTGGGAGGTGTGCCTGCCCAGGGCGGAGGGGTTAGAACTCGATGATCTTTAAGGTCCCTTCCAACTGCAACAATTCTATGATTTTGTGATACTGAGCAAGATAATTTAGGTATTGAATTAAGAAAAGCAAAGGAGGGAAGGATGAGAAGTAGCACCATAAATGAACTGTCTTAATAGATGTTTCAACTATATCAATGTTTACTAGAAATTTTCCTTATGTTTGAGAAAAATAACCAAGAGAATATTTTATATGGATGTTTCCATGACTATTTTTCAAATATTAGTATCTGAACTGGATTTAAATAACAATTCTTGCAATCTTTTGGAAACTCTATGAAAAATAAAACCTGAAAATTTAAAGAAGAGAAACCTGAGTGGCTATGTTTAATGTATTAGGTTACTAAAACCCAAAGTATAAAATGGTTGGAAATTGGTCCATTGTAATTAACGCCTACAAGAATAAAGAACAAATGCCAACAAATGAGTTTACTGGATGAATTATTTTGCCTGTCTAATCTGTAATAGGGATGAAAGATGAAATGAAACTCTAGACTGAAAATGTTAGCTGTGGATATTACTTGTTTCTAGTACCACAGCTAATCCTAGTTCAGTTGTATTCAACAGGATTAATGTGTAGAAACTACAGTACTCAATTGTGTAAAGTCATGACACTTTTTAATAACTACTCTGATAGTCAAAAGTCATGGCTTCTATTCAGCATACTTTGGTTCTTTCTTTTTTTTTTCTTTTTTTTTTTTTTTTTTTTTTTTTCTTTTTCCTTTTTTTTTTTTTTTCCCTAGTAAGACTTCAGTTAGCATATAGCATTTTTCTTGACTAGCAGTTTCATCTCTAGGGAGCAAGGAGGAAGTATTTCTTCGAATTGCCGTCAGCAAGCAATAAACAATATCAGAGAGATACGTGTTCATCATCCATTGTAATAAAACAGTTAATTTTGTTATGAGGTGGGGAAAATGCCAGTGGCATTCTGAGGCCCAGAGTCTTATTAAACTGATCATTTTGCATTTGTTGTCTGATACTTTCTGACTGAATCCCTTTGAAGACTGTTTCTGGAGAGACTTTGTTCAGTTGAGTGTAACTGTAATAACGGTTTGAGGAGTGGAAAGTGTAAAAATAAATTTGGCAACAGGAAAGAGGCAATACTTTAGAAATCAATCAACTTCTTAATTTATCATCTCTTAATTGCTTAAAACTATGTCTCCATAAGCATACATAGGAAGGACCTGAGAAGCAGTTTACAAACTTATGAGACAGTTTCGGTTTTCCTCCCACTGAACTCCCCCTTCCATATTTGTTTTGTTTTCCTAGCAAATAAATGAAAACACGATGTAACTTCTATGTACCAGCTGAAATTGGCAGGGTGGTATTTTACAGTATTTAATTTTTAGAAAGTAATACAATTTATGTGACATATGTAAGAATACGTAGATTTCTGCACCCAGCATTTTTTTAAACATATTGTGCAAATTTCAAAAACACTTAACAGGAATTAATAATCTCAGAGGTATCAAGTGCCTATGTAGTCAATTAACATTTCTTGGGACTATTTTATGGCACAAAGACTAACTAGCATGAAATAGCTAGTTTGTGCTATTAAACATCAGCCAAAAGGAGACTTTATTCTCGCTTGTGCTGATTTCTTGGCTTGGGTGTCATTTTTCGATATGTTAATCGGTCTGGGATAATAAACAACACCAGTCACAGGCTGAGAAATTTCTTGACTTGGGGATGTCTTTGGTACTTGTTATTTTTATTTTTATTTTTTTCTTACCGCTACACATGTCCTGGGAGTACAACAGAGGAAGAAGGATGGAACATAAACTGCTGAGACCAGCCGGAGAACACATGCAGTGAAAGAAGGCTCAGAGAAGCCAGACAAGGGCAATATGCTCATGACACTCGGAAGAGCTGTCATAAAGGAAGCTGAACTTAACATGAAGAAGACCTTAACATGAACTTAACATGAAGAAGGTTGTGTTTTAGGCAAATGGCTCTATCTGTTAAGTGGGTCAACCAGTTGTGTAAATGTTCTTCCCTACAATAATCAGTGGGTAGCATTATAATCCTAAACCAGGCAGACCTAGCACGTAGTGTGGCTCAGTCCAACATGCAGTATAAAAATCAAACAGCTAGCAAAATAAATTTTGAAGAGAGCAATGGGCTTGACCTGACTTCAAAATGCCTATTCTGGGATACTGAACGTCACGATGGTGAGCATAAAGAAACTGGTAAAGGGAATCACTTTTGTGTTGTGACTCCGGTGCATGTTGCAATTGCTGTACTTACTGTGCTTGTGCTGCGATCTCAGTGCATTGTTGTATCCCTCTGCTAAATCTCTATAATGTCAAATATCTCTAGGAAGTAAATTTGGCATTAAACATCAAACCTCCCTCATGCAGAATGTCTAAAAGAATCTGGTCAGACAGCACTGGACTCAGAACTGGAAGGTAAAATAAGAGAAAGCGCTTTTAAGTGAATGCAAAAATTAATATCTGAGTATTCTGAATAACAAAAAAGGTCAATTCAGACAAAAATATAGATCAGAAAAGATAATTTATCAATCTTAATTTCTGTATTATGTTTAGTTATTGTAATTGTGTGTGTCTTGAATTCAGATTTGGTTTATAACTATGAATAAGTGAAGAGGGAGACTTCAGAATAGAAAAGAGTTTTTTATTAATCACAGAAGACGTATAAAGGTAGGTATTCCCCAGACACATACGTCATTAACCTTTGTACCATCCCATTAACCTAAACTCATGAGACAGTGAACAACCAACAGTATTTTGTCTTTGGGCAATAAACAACTTAAATAGATGAATGTTAATATCTTATTACAATTTTCCAGATGGATATCCTGCATTGCCATAAATGTTGAAGAAAAGGAAAGAAAGGAAATTATTTCAGTGAAAACACATTTACAATATCATAACTTCAACTTTTTTTTTTTCTTTTTTTTTTTTCTTTTTTATCTGGTTCTTTTGTATACTGAGACAATTGACCCACTGACTATGAGCAATTTTATACACATAAATATCCTCTGAATTGTCTCAGTATACCCACTTTTTCCACTCAAAATTAGAATATTCGCCCAGTAAGCTCCCCAGGTCAAAGTGTGGATGTAGCATTTGCACATATGTAAGTAGAGGACCCAGGGTGAAAAATCAGACTGTCATTGGCAGCTTTTTCTTTCCAGTTGTGCTGGGACTGTACAAGACACTGTTTGTAGACATATTTAGCACAAATTCATGGTATAGATTTTAATGACTATAATAATAATAACTGCAAAGAGAGAGAACGTGTAACAAGGACTCAGGTTATAAACAATCCTATAGTTGAGAAAATCAACAACTTGAATTTCAGCAATATTCAAATGGGAAGGAAAGGTGGCCCATAAAAAATTAATTAAGTACTTTATTGTTTTGCATGAATGAACATACCAGCCATTTAGTAAATTTGATACTGCCAGGATATAAGGACAATTATACCAGTTCTCTGTTAGCAGGAGCTTTTGAATGACTTCAAAAAGCATAAAAATAATATTAATAACAGCATATTTTATGTCATATTGTGAATGCTAGTGTTATAAGGCATTTTTTCAATTAAGAGTTGTATTAAAAGTTAGGATGTGCACACAGACTCTTGGCGTTTTGTCCCATTTCCATCTCTTCTGCTGTTACAGATTAATTTGAATGACCAGCTCAACAGTGGGACAAGGCAAAGAGAGACTCCTGTGTCGCCTCGTATCAAAACGGCAACTGGGATCATCTGGGAAGAAGATGGAAACTGAAGGGACTACGTAACATGGGATTCACAAAGAAGGTTAGACAAATTTCTAGCTCTCTTCATATGAAAGCTGGACAGAGGAGGCAAACATTTCATAACCACACAGCTCTCTGTCCTGTGCTCCACTACGCTACCGCCTTTCAAACAGAATGAAAATGCTATCCTCAGTGTGGTGACAGTAGCATAACCTAGAAAATATAATTTATTTAACTTATTGCACATATTTAGAAACCAACAATGCCCACTTACAGATCTGGAATAATAACTATGTTCTCTTTAACAATTACTCAATAGTTCCCATTTCAGAGAAAGAAATTACTGTCAAATTACAGAGTAAAAGTACTTAACTTAACTTCTGTGAATAGAGGGGGTTGACATGTTTTAAACCCGGAATTTTTAAAAAGCATGCACAGTTTTAAGCAAAATACCTTTTATTGTGTTTCTACTTAACATATTGTACAGTATTCTTAGCCAATTTTTCAGTGAATCTCCAACATTACTGATCTTTCTACTTTCATCTGTTCAGTAAGAAAAAAATATTCAAGGAATATTCAAGAAAATAGCTTAGCTAAATTCAATGATATATATTCACAGTAGCTACAGGGAGACAGTCATGCTTTGCTTTGTTTTAATTTTGTTCCATTTGTTACAGTTTTCTGACATCAAGAAACTTGGTGGTTTTGTTTTATTTTGTTTTGGTTTTAATTATTAGATATTTGCAAATAAACCAATGAAATGTTTTTTACCAGATGAAATTAAATGGAAAAATGTCTGATCTTATGATTACATAAGATCACATATATTTTCAAAATGTATGTAGAACAGGAAAAAATCTGAGTGGGGAAGCACAGATGGTAGTTTTTTCACATATATCTTCTGCACCTTCAAGAATTTGCGATGAGGTACTTCTGGAGACAGACATAGATGCAAATTACTGTGTTTTACAGCTTCTAATGGATATTTTTCCTATTAATTTGTCTAATGGGTTTTTGAAGGGATTAATATTATTGGCATCCACAACATCCTGTGGCAACGAACTCCCCAATTTAATTATGCATTTTGTAAACTTCTTTTGTTTTAAACCATCTGCCTGCTCATTTCATTTGATAACCCCAGCTGTTATAGTATGAGAAACAGAATAGCTGTAACTCATTGACCTTCCCCGTACCATTGATCATTTTACCTATTTATACCACATCATATGTCAGTCTTCTTTTCAGGACTGAAAAATTTTAGTGTGTTTTCTCTTTTTTTGTAAGCTCTTTGTAAATTCTGATATTTTTCCCATCTGCATCCTATTTATAGTTTTTTTGAGTCTTGTGTTTGTGTTTTTTTTTTTTTTAAAAAAAAAGAAAGGAAAGCAGAAATAAATTGTGTCCTGATGTGATATATATATGAGGCTAATATAGACTTTCCTGCTGCAGCTAAGTTTTATATATAGGTACACTGAAAGTTGTGACTTCAAAGGTTCAAAGTGTTTTACTTAAGAAAGGTCCTAAGAATACTGATTTCAGTACAGCAAAGCATTTAAACAAAGACTCACCTACCCTTTGAGTTCAGCTAAGTCATTTATGTTCTTCAAGTTAAACACACATTCAAAATTTTTCTGGGTCATGAAATATTCAGTATTTGTTGAGCAATGCATGGGAAATGCTACTTTCCTTACAGTTAGATCTTAGAAAAGCTCTCAAAGCTTTTTCCAGGAGGCCAGAAGAAAGGGAGGAAAACAAAAACAGATAATTTAACAGAAGAAAGGTAGGTATATGGCCAAGATAGTTACAGTGATAATAAGGTCTAGATAATGAACCTTGTGAAGCTTGGGACTGGAAATTATAGCTAATGGATGTCTCAAAAAGAAAAAGAAAATTAATGGCCACTTTGCTGTCCCCAAATATATGGGTATTTTTTATTAGGATCAGAGACATGAAAGGACAATCATGAGCATGAAACAATTACTTATCCTTAGTACACATAGTGATGAGCTGCGACTAACTTTTCAAGAGAACCAGAATCGTACTCACCACCCTCTGTATGGTTTTGCAGTAAATCTCTGCCATTGAGGCTGTCACCCAGATAGGGAAAGATAGATTGACTTGTATTGCACCTTGGTATGGGCCAAATCTCCACCTTGCTGAGTTGTTATCTTTGCCTCTCTGCTTTCTTTCCTAGAGTTTTTTTAATCTTACCATATCAGTGCTGCTTTTTCTCTGCACCTTTGACAGTTTTACTTTATTTTCAACTTATACCAAGTAGCACCAGTCCAGCAGCCTGGCCTTTCTGTATTCCTACTTTCTGAACTAACAAGGCTTCAGATCTCTTGAGGGAAGACCAAAATTATAGCAATAATTGTGGCTAATTTTTCACTTATTTCCACACAGTCGGACCTGGATCACAGCTTGACAAGGCTTTATCTGGACTGTGGGATTGGGCACACCCAGCCCCACGTGTCCCAGCACACTGGTCCATCAGAGCAGGTTTCAGAGCATCCCCCATGGCAGTCCAAGCTCTGGACAGTTAGGGGATGGGTACTCTGCAAGGAGTTCCTTGTAGTAATGTTAGGATATTGTGCATAAGTGATTTTGCAAAAATAATCAGACACACTTCTTCACTTCTGCTGAAAGGCTTGAATTCTTTTAGAAGGTAGGAGTCTAAAGGTCCTTTTTCTTCAAAAAAACTCACTGAACTTATTAGGTCTATTCCAGAGTGAACATACCATAACAGCTTTATAAGTAGAGCTGTTTTACCATCTTAGGGCGCCAGGCCCTTGGAGTGCTGTGAGGACTTGGTTTTGAATCCATGTTCCTAGTCTGCTCTTATCTGTTCATATGCAAAAATGTTACTCAGACAACACAGACACTGCTCTCTGCAAACTGGGAAGACTGTGACCTAAAACCTATTTTGCATGAATGGAGTTATATTTTAGCGTTATTATTTATTTGAATATATGCACATCTATTTTTCTAACTATTTCAGATACCCAGGTTTGCAATTTTGCTGAGTGTTTGATTTAACACCAAAATGAAATAAAATATTTCCAAATAAAAAAGAAAATGCAAGTAGATTTTGTAGCTTGCATAAATGGTCTGTTCATATTCTTTTGTACCCTTCATTCTCAATTTTACCTTTGAACATCTTTGGTTATTGAGGTTAAAGCAGACTATTTTATGACTTAAGTGCAACTAGTTGAATAATACAATATTAAGAACTTCAAAACCTTTACAATACAGAAGCTTATCACAGTTAGAATAATTGAAAGATTAAGGTACGGTCACTAATGACAATTGCCTGTGATTATATGTGAGGTTGTTTGAAGGACTATGCTGAATTCTAAGAGAAGAAACTTTTCATATGTATCTCAGTGTTAAGAAATAACATTGTTTTGTGTTCAACCTCTTAATTCATCAGATAAGCAATACAAATTGTTGGCCAATACTTGGTTTTCTTGTAAAGTTAATTACATGTTAAGTTTGAAAAAGATGTCTTTTAAGCATTTCTGCTATTTGTGTTTGTTCTATCATGAGATTTTACAGTTTCAGAGCAAAATCAGTGGGATTTAAAGATGTCTGAGGAAAGAAAATCACTCAAGCCAGTGTATCTTGGTTGATGTGTGCCCACCTCAGCACACCACCATGTTGTCGGAGCCACACAAGCTACAAGAGAGCACACTCTGCTTCTTGGTGTGGTACAGGCAGTAGTTGTTGGCCACCCCGGGGTGACACAACCAACTACTATAACAAGGGAGCACTGTGCCTGCCAACTCTGTGGCAAGTAGTGTCATCAGCAAGCAGCAAAACAGGGGGGGCCTCACACAGCTCTTGGGTAGGGTTAGGGAAAGTGGTTTTGCTCACAGGAGAATGAAGAAGTCTTGTAGAGACCTTAGCATCCTAAGAGAATGTGGCTAGGAGGAAACCTAAAGGGTCACCCAGTCATCTGCAAGTGTGAAGGCAAGAATGAAGATTCTTATGTTAAATACAAATAAAAGCTTGTTTTTTAAAACTTTGATGGTTGAAGTTCCCCAGTGTCTCAGTCAAGCTATTGCCATACTTCTCTTATCCCATCTTCTAGGAAACCTGGACACTCAGAACAAATTAATCACCATTTTCCATTTTCAACCTACTGTCAGTACATGGATAATTTTCTTCAGATGATAGAAAAAAGTTCTCTGAAACTTCTTTCGGGTCACTGCATGAAAAATAGGTGTTAAAACTACCCAGTGAAAGAAACAAAGACAAGCTCATTTAACAAGTCCCCACATACAACATTGTGGGTCTTTTTTGCTACCATATATTTAATAAAATTGATGTATGCAAAACAGAAACACATGGTCATCATATAAAATGATGGTGCCACTACACTGTGGCTTAGCAATGAAAGACAAAATGAAGTCAGAAGGTGACCTGACTTTGGTTCCTACTAATCTGTGAAAACTCATGAAAAAGTTCAATAATAGTTCTAGTGAAGATTACACAGCACAGTAATAGTTTTAGCTTTCTGATTTCCAGGGCAATCTATCAATGTCCTTCACAAGTTAGTCTTCCAGAATACTGGAGAGACATTTCATATTCATGCATGTTCCTATACCAGCTCACTAATTCTCTACCAAGCCAGTTTGAGAGTAGATTCAAATATACACTTTGACCTTCAGATACACTCATACAGAGTATTAAAAATTCTGCCTTTAAACAAGTTCCATGTAGAGGAGAATACAGCATTCATTAACTGAAATTTGCAGTTGCAGAATTACACTTGTCACATCTACATTCAGAAATATATTCTGCCATACAACCTGTGGTGAGAACAGTCAAACTATTGTACCTAATTTGTGTGCAAAAGACATAAGTGTTCTTATTAATAGAGTGATATAGTAGACAGCAATAAGTGAACACATAATATTGAAGTGTTCTAAGTCATGTTAGGCTACTATTTCTTTGAGTGACTTGAGCAATATTTTTTCCTTCTTACGCTTCAGCTTATCTGGCTGCAAAGTCAAGGTTAAGATGTAAAATACTTTAATTAAATGGATAAAAATCTACACATTAAAAACTAAAACAAGCTCCAGTATAAGACATAGGTGCCCATAATCTAGGACTATAGAGAATTTAATAATCGACCGCTTCTGACTTTACTGGAGCTCAGTTAAATCTTAAACAGACACAGATCGAAGCGCACAGCACACAGACACAAGTAGGAGTGGAAACTTAACGCTACAAAGAAATTGTTTAATCTAAGTGTTTGGAGGCTAGGCAGTGGCTGGGAAGGTTTGAGGTCACAATTTTAGACTGACATGCCTCATATCACAAACTTGTGCATTAGGCTTTTATTTGCTCTTTTGTAAGTAGCCCTAACTACTATTTATTTATATTGTGGTTCAATATATTCTCAAAAAGCAGGGTCTTCATTTTCTTCAATGTCTTCTGTGAAAGATATGATAAGATATTACATCATTATGAATTGCATTTTATTGGCAATTGCACATTTGTATTAAGGTTAGAATATTTAAAAGTTAACCTCTATCCTTGGTGAAATTTTAGTATCTCCATGTGAAGAAAAATAAATGTATACTTGAATTTACAAGTACAATGTAGCTTTGTGAAATAGAAGCTATAAGATGCTAAAAAAAGTGTTGTTAACATTTCACCTAATAAATTCATGTGCAGGTATTCTTCTCTTCTATGCATCATATTAGAGATGCTAAATAAGAGTTCTGTCACATTAAAGGGCTCTGTATATAAGTAATGAAGCGTAATATGAGGTTTTTTAAAAAAGAAATATCCTTCTTCAGGTCTTCAATTTATGCCGCAGAATGAGCTAGCAAGATACAAAGCCCATAAAAACAGAAAGACCTTAATACTGTTTTCTTACTGCAACATCAAGCTATATTTCTGTATTCATTGTTGGGATTTGAAACTCATCACTGCAATGAAAAGTCAGACTACCTTTTACAATGCCAAACATTGCAGGTTTTACAGGTGAAATACTAAATAAACTAGCTTATTTTATGTATAAAAATATGAGGGTAGTCCCACAACTATCTAGTTTTAGGGTCACCTGCAAGAGAAAAGTTCTCCCAAGGTATAATCTTTGATTTTTCTCTTAAAGTATTGCAAGGCATTCAGTATATGATGTATTCCCAGTCAATCTCATGAAATTTAAGAAAACTAATCACGTGGGAGAACACCAGGTGGAATTAGGGTCAGGATTTGAATTGATGCATATCTTTGATTACCAGCTCGTAAAATATTGATCCTTACATAGAAGAAACCAGACAAGGTTGTTCTACTTCAAAAGGGTCTAGAGACATTAAAATTTGTCTCCCAGGAGAAAACAGAAAATTTTCAACATTCTCCAAATGAAAGAAGTGAAAGAAGTGAAGCCTGACGGCTGGAGAGGCAGTTAACACACTGATTTTGAAGCTACAGAGTCCTTCCTGGAGTCCCTTCAGTACCTGGTGCCACAGCAGAATCCAGAGCTTTGGGTGAAGCGCACAGTCTCATTTAACTCATTTGGGGAGAAGGTGAAAGAAAATCAGTGTATGAACTAAGAAGCCATACATACTGATCATCTAAAAATTCTAACCACAAGGGAAGTGGTTTTGACCACATGGGTATCAAAAAACAAGCTAGTAAAGCAAGGTTCATGCAAGCATATCTCTCCTTCTCAATCTTGTGCTAATTTCTCATCCCTTTCTCATCCCTTTTTAACATGGCAGGTTAAGAGGGCAAATGCTGACAAGGGCACTCAATAAGTTTCATCCACGCAGACAAAAACACTCTCCTGGAAAACAGGACAGTACCTGAATGCTGCCTAAAAAAAATGGTCTGAGGCAAACGTGAAGTCTTTTCAAGGTGGCTTAAATGGTGTTCACATGAGATCGCAATTATCAAAGTATTATACTTAGCACAGAAGAAAATAGGCTTTCAGGAAGGACCTAGCAAATTGTCACCTTGAGGAAGTTCAGTTCAAGCTTTCTGATTAATCTGTAATGCAGCCAATGCACAGGCCTTTGATAAATCTGATTATTACTGTATCAAATAAATGGCTCATTTATCAGACTTTGTGTAGTTTGGCTGTGTTCACATGCATGCCCATAGAAGATAATCACACAGAGCCTGCAACAAAACAAACTGGTTCGTTCTAGCTGGTGTAGCAATTAGGAGAAACTGGGGGGAGGGAGATCAAAGGTTCACAGTGTAAGAATTAGTGAGTGCTCCACACAGGAAAAATAAAAAGAAAATTGTCTTGGCTGAAGAGTACTGTTCAAGTTAAATGTTTACAATAAAGCAAAAATTCATTTCTTGACAAGCATTCAGAAAGAGCCAAAATACATGTAAAAGCATGACTAATCTACTGGGTAATTACCGAAAGTAGAAGTAAACATTTGCATTTTTAAGATAGGCTTTTATAGGCACTTTGTACTGATGTCCATCATGTAACAAATCTCCCTAAGGAAGACTGCGGTATTAGCTGACATTTGAGTATTTCCGTACAAAGAAATACCATAATATGGCCTTCCAATTGCTCTGCTGCCCATACATTGTGTATTATGTTTCTACATGAGTTTCTGGTTTATATCCATGCAGCGTAAATAGCTAAGCACCATAAAAGCAAAATGAAGCATGAAACTTCAGCAAAAGCAAAATGAGAGGTGAAACAAGATCCCTGTGACACAGCAGCAAAACCAAACAAGATCGCAAGTAACTGGCGACCAGGTATAAGTAGTCACCGTCCCTGAGTTCTGATTAAATCTCTTCCTATGCCTTGGTTAAGGCTGATACAGTGCTTCCACTATCTACAAACACTTTTTAATATTTTGGCTGTATTAAACCATTTTCTTTTGCAGGAGATTTCTGAAAGTCTATAAGCCATTCTTCCAGAATCTTGTTTTTGCAGTATCCAGCATTCTTCGTTATTTTTCATTCTAGTGAAAAATCTTGTCAAATTGTGTTTATTCAACCAGATGGCTCAAATTCCTACACCAATACCCCACTCATTTTGCTGTTTATTACTGCACATCTGCAAAAAGTTACCTGTAAAAAACTGGAGCTGTGTTCAACTATGTGCCAGCTTTTGTGTGCTCCCACAATGTGGGGAAACTAATGCTTGCCCAGAAAAGCAGAAGTGGCAAAATAGCATATTGTTTTGCTTCTCCAATACAGACCCTCAATCTTCTTTCCCTCCCCATGAGTTAACTCAGAACATTATACTATCTCTTGGTCTTCTTCTTAACATTTAAGATAAAATAAAATAAAATAAAAAGTATCATCATTATCCTCCTCATGATCACTATTGATATTTCACTGATTTTTTTCTATTGATTTTTGTGAATGATATACATCACCATTTAATTACCACATTTTACATATTTCTGTTTTAAAATGGTTCATAGAAGGTTTCACAACTTCTTCCAAACAGGATAGTTTCCTAACCAGTGCAACATTTTCCTTTATGTAATCTTCTTTTTGAGCATCTGATTGATATCTTGAACTTCTCCCATTTTCTGTTAATGATTTTTACTGCCTTGTCAGTATTCTGACAAAATATTTCACTACATATGAAGCCTCTTTTTAAGAATTAAAAGTGCGTTTTAAGTCACACTACTTGTGCACAGCATACCTACAATTTTGATAATCATTGAAATCATGAACACAAGTAGACAATTCAGTAGTTACGAGTTCATAGACAGTCTTTTTATCTCTCCTTCTCTAATAGTAAAAACAGTTGAACAGCCTTAATTGACATAATGTCATGTAGTGATGTGATGCAATTCAAAGATCCCTAGTTTATCCAGTCCATCTTCTGACCCAAAGCAAATAAATCCTAGTGAAACTGTCAGTAAATTTCCCACCCTAGAGTAGCCACTTTTCTCCTCCAGAAAACCACTAATGGCCCCCAAATTCAGATCTTGAGCAGATTCACCCCCCTGGTGGGGCATGACTTCGCCCAGCCCAGAAGTTATTATTACAACTATAGTTATGAAGTAAAGGATTCCACGACTGAAGTGCTCTGTTCCTTCATGTTAATGACAATTATAACAAAAGTGCCTGGCCAGTATAATCATCTTTGATGTTGACCTAGCAGAAGGATATGGTTGCATAGGACCTTTGACTTCTTTTAAGGTTCCTCTGCAAATGTCCTCCTTCTCCAGCTTTGGTCAGGTCTCCATTTCCTGCTGCCTCATAGTGCCACCTGGACAAGGGAACCATCCACATCTGACATATCTGATGGTTTCCTCGGATCCTTCCTCTGTCCAATGAAAAGATAAATTAATGATTAACTAAATAATGAATTAAAGAATCATTTCTCCCCATACAGACTCAAATCCTGTGCAGAATGAATGACCAGAACCTGCAGAGTACATCCTATTCAGTTCTGGGATGGTGGCTACTTGTACAGAAACCCTGTAACGTGCAGTGGTGATGGGCTGTTGCACTCCCTGCACAGCTGGCATTTTATCCCAGACAAAAAGACTGCCCACCACCTTTAAGAGACAATTTTTAGCTGGAGGTCCTCAAGTCTGAGGGACTACAGGTAATAAATAACCATTTTGCTTATAGCATTGAAGTGGCAGTTCATGCACCCTCAGCAAGTTTGCTGATGACATCAAGCTTGGTGGCGCAGTAGACATGCTGGAGGGAGGGGATGCTATCCAGAGGGACCTGGACAGGTGGGCCAGTGCAAATCACATAAAGCTCAGCCAAGCCAAGTGCAGGGTCCAGCACCTGGGATGTTGCAAACCCAGGCACAAATACGGGTTGGGAGGAGAATGGCTGGAGAACAACCCTGAGGAGAAGGACTTGGGNGAAGGCTCAAGGGAGACCTCATTGCAACCTTCCAGTGTCTGAAGGGAGCTACAGCTCTTTGTCAGGAATTGTAGTGATGAGACCAGGGGTAACGGTTTTCAATTGCAAGAGGGAGATTTATACGAGATACTAGGAAGAAATTCTTTGCTGTGAGGATGGTGAGGAACTGGAACAGGTTGCCCAGAGAAGCTGTGGTTGCCCCATCCCTGGAGGGGTTCAAGGCCGGGCTGGATGGGGCTTGGAGCAACCTGGTCTGGTGGGAGGTGTCCCTGCCCATGGCAGGGGTGTTGGAACTCGATGATCTTTAAGGTCCCTTCGTACTCTAACCATTCTGTGATTCTCTAATTCTTTGCTTTTGGGCACTTTTACAGGATAAAAAGGAGATGCAACATCCCAAGGCGAGTTAGCATTGTGTTATAACAAAGAGATCTTATGCTGCTCCTCTGATCACTTCACTCTCCTTTTGTTTCAATTTCTCACGCCATCTGTTCACTGCAAATTTCTGAAATGTGTTCCTTTCTTTCAGATCTTGAAAAGAGAGGAGTAAGGATATGAGAGGTACCAGAAATTATTCCCAAATGTAAAAGCAGACTGTCCATCTGACTGGCAGAAGCTTGCAAAATAAACAGAAATTCTAAACTGTTCCTTAAAGAGAGGTGAACAATGTAGAAGAAACATTTGTTAAGATGCTGTACTGATACTTTCCCTTCTGGCAAGAGGAGGTTTAAAACACAGCACAGCACACGTCACTGCAGCACATGGAAAGCACACATCAAGTTGCATCAAGAAACAACTGAGTGTGTCAGCCCTGCATCTTCTGATGGGCATCTGTTATGCTTAACTCAAAGGCAGTGAGAGATCACGGTACCAACACAGGCAGGCAGATGCAGAGCACTAAGTTTATACGATAAATAAATAATGTGACTTGAAACTCGTGAAATCTAATAGCCAATAAGCAATGTGGCAGAGCTGGCAAGCACCAGATTAAAAGCAGCTTGTTGTTTTAAATACAATTATGTAGAAATAATCTCTTACTGCTTGCCTGAGTTTTCCTCTCATTGACCTACACATTTCTGGAAATCATAGCGTGGTTAAATATTAAACTTTACAGGCACTTTAGCAGTGTTAGGAAATGAAGACAAATTACAAGCATTGGCAGGTATTACATCCATTCATGGGGCCTGTAATGGAGAATGTTCCTGCATTAATTGCATATGCGTGAATACCAAACAGCAGTCAGCCCCATGCACACTAGGTGTTCTCTATGCTTGTTGCCAACATCAAGTAAATAACGTATCTGTGGGATAAAACCTCTTTTAGGCAATACTAATCACCAACTGTGTATTTGCAGGTGCCTCAAGCCCCCTGCACTGATAGAAATACACAGCATGCCGTCAGGTATGGAAAAATAAAGACATAAAAGCCACTTGGGTCAACTTTGGGTTTTTTGTGTGTGTGGTTTTTGTTTTGTTGTTTTTTTTTTTTTTTTAAATTTCTTTTTCTAAACTACTCTTAAAATAAATGAGGGCTTGAGCTCTAAACTCTTTGGAGGGCCACATAAACCAACATTTCCAATTTTTATTTTTTTCCTGCAGTGTGCTGTCTCTTTCTACAACTCTTAAAAAATAAAAAGAAAAATCACAAGGTCCAGGTAATTCATTGCTGCTGGACTGTCCTGCCTTACTCCTGTTTTATTCTTTTGTTTGTTTCTTTTGGGTTTTTTTGTTTGGTGGTTTGGGTGTTTGGGGTTTTTTTTGGTGTTTTTTTGGTTTTGTTTCGGGTTTTTTTTGGACAGTAATTATAGGACAAGACAATAAATACTAACCTATAAAATGAGTTCAATACATATTCGAGCACTAAAAAGATTATGTTTTCCTTCACTTCTCTGTAATATATAGAGTTTATTGACCCTGTGCAGGCTCATACTAATCAGAAGGTTTATAAACTCTACCAATAATTACCCATAATATCCTGCAATGCTGTGACTTTTTTCATTACCTTCAAACACAGTCTGTAAAAATCCTGTTATGTTGCTAGAAATGTGGCAAAATAATGACCCTGTAATTCTGGGGTAGTGTTCAGCTGCCAGCCTGACCAGATTGAGGCAGGTTTAATTTGTATTTATCTATCTATCTATCGATCAATCTATTTATTTTTTTTTTACTTAAGAGTTTTAGATTTATATTTTCACCAAAGTCTGTAACTACTCCTGCCTTAAAAGTATCGACAGCTCTGCAAAACTGGCAAGCTCTCTAATGTGACCTGAATTATCTTGTCTTAAGGTCTGGAGAAACTTGCAACACCCTCTAAGTTTGGAGTGGGGTGCAGATTTTGGAAGGACATTTTAGTTAAGCCAGTTAGAATGGATTTAAAACCAGCAGTAGTTAGCACCAGACAACATACCCATTTTATTTAAAAGCACAGATTTAGCTATCATCCTAATACTCCGTGTTTCTCATGAGGTATAGAAATTTTGGTAGGAAAAATGACATGGTACGAAATAATGATTTCATAGATTAAATTTCACTTAGATATCAACAGATAGTTTCTTTTTCTGTCCTTTTTTTTCCAAAAATATTTACTTTTTAATTATATTTTATTAATTTATTTCTAAAGGAAAAAAATATAAAAAAAGAAAAGCATTTTCTGCACAGGCTTAGCTATGCATTATAATTAAAAAAATGCATGATTAGAAAATAAATTGTTTTTTTTTTTTTCCTATATTAAAAGTTATAAAGTGATAGCTCTTTGATCTTCAAAGTGTCTCTCTTCAAAATAACTCTATAAATTATATCTCTTGTTCTGCTAACATTCACTTCCATGTAATTATTTTTTTCACAGGAACTGTTTGTAGGTCCCTGACACTCAACTTCGTGTGATGCATTGCAAAACCAATTTTACATATTCTTCATATTTCATCACTTTCTATCCTGTGCTAATGAATGGGTTCCAAAAGATTCTAAGTAATTAAGGAGTGTAAGTGCATGTTCAAAGGTGACAAAGGTTACTAGCTGTTTACTAAGGGATAAATCCGCAAAAGAACTAAGGAAGGCACAGAATGAAGTGTTTAAATAAAAGTACAAAAGGTCACTGATCTCCTAAAGCCTTTTTTTTTTTTTTACAGCTGTGGCTTGGCTGTAGTCTCTTTCTGGTGGTGGGCTAGTATGGAATTTCCTTTAGTCTTGATGACAAAGACAAAGATCTCATGGCAGACTGATAGGGTTCCGAAGTGCATTTTTAATAGATTGATCTCAATCTCACAAGAAGACTGAGATACGTGGACTTTACCGGCTGGCAAAATGCCATTCACATTTTTTCTTTAAAAACCTTAGAGAAAATTGGCTTCCATTAGTTTGGAAGAAGTGTGTTCAGATTTCAGCCATTGCTCTGCTGGAGCCTTGGACAGCAGCGCAGGACTTTCCTGTTAGAACTGGTCCAAACTGTGGCAGGATTAAATGTTGAGAGGAGTTGGGCTATACAGATGGCTTTCCCCTTACCTAGTTAGTAATACCAGCAAGCTTTTTTATTTCTCTCTCCCTTCTTTAGCTTTTGGGTTCAACAAACGCTCAGCTCCCACATGCTGAGGTTTTTTTACAAGTAACTTAAAAACTGGTTTCAAGCCAGAACTCCACTAAGGTCAGGATTCTTACTGGCAGGTTCATCAACAACTTGCATTGTGATTTAACAGCTCAGACTCACCTGCCTTCTGACAGAGCTGAGATCCTCTGCACTGTTATCACGCAGACACACTAAGAAAGAACAGAAAATGTGCTGTGGATTTACATACTCCTGAAGTTATTATTACTCGTTTAAGTTGCTTTTAGAAAAATAAACTGAATTCTGATATCATCTCTAAGAATGATGACATTATCTAAACATTTATATAACAGCTTGCTATCTCTGTTCTTTCTTTACCAGAACACATAGATTCTATAACTGTACTGTCCCTATATCGAGATTTTTCCAAGACAACTTTTAGTTTCTTGATCTGACAGAATAAATACTAGTTCTAGCATATTCAAAAAGAACTAATCTGTCATTATAATAGCATACATTAATCAAAGGGTGATAATAAGATTCTGGACAAGTGTTTTGGAAATAATTTATGGATGTAAATGGGTTCCAATTGTGAAAATACCTGTAGATTTTAGCAAGTTTTTATTATATGGACATGGAAAGGAGTACCTGTTTAAAGAAATAATTTTGGAAAATTTGTGCCAAAGAAATACTATCCTGAAAAGGGAGATCACCAAGTGTACATTTTTATCTTTTACTATTCCTTGTCTGTTCTCTACAGGACTGATTTCAGAGCTATCTTCTGCACACTGTTGATTACCTAGCCAAGTAGTCTCACTGCAGCCCTTAAAGAAAATGATGACCTTCCAAGAAGGAAAGGAGAAATTCCCAATAAATGTTTTTTCAAATACCAACAGATCACAGAAGTCATGGAAGTTTAAGTTAGCCTAAAATGAAATTGTTTGCCACCCTCAAGTGAAATGAAATTGAGTGTTATCCCTATGGAGTCTGTGTGTGTATAAAAGGAGCGAAGACACTTTGCAGACACCTTCTTGCAATGGCTTGTACCCATCACTTTGGTAAATTAGTCCTGAATATTGTGGAATGAGAGGTATCTTAGTCCCAATAGCTTCTTCCCTTGTAAGTAAAGATAAAGCTGAATCACTTTTCTTAGAGAAAATCATAGCTTTTTCCATTAAGTAGATGGTTTTGCCATACTTGATTATGTCCAAACGGGACTTCTATAGAGATACCTTTCCAGGTTACCAACTAGGTATCAGTCTATTTCCTGCTACTCTCCTGAGAGTATCAAAACTGTCTCTCTGTCAAATGAATCACCCCATTACTAAAAGCTGGTTTTTTTAAGAAAGACGTCTGGGTAGTTAGTAAAAATTGGTTAGATCATTGTATGCCAAACTGAACGAACCCAAGTTAGAGCTCCCAGGCCTTAGAAGGTACAAATAAGAGGAACAAGCCATTTATAATTCTTTTATTTATATTAGCATGATATACATATAGTTATTCTACATTTGCAAAGGACTTTGAAATAGTTGAAAACGAAAACAAGTTTGTTTCACATTTGAAGGAAAAAATAAGCAGACATCTACAATTATCATGTGTATAGTGGAGGTTTCCTTTTACTATCACCTAAATGTTTGTGTGTCATCCTGCAATTGAAAGATGCAGCATAAATGTGTTAAATATCCTCAGCTGCATGAAGATTCACTTTGTTCCTGATTTTTTCCAAGCAGACAGTGGCTCCTTGGAAACTTCTAGCAACTGCAGGCAGGAAATGTTTAGACAGATGTGATTTGTGTTAAAGTATTCTCACTGTCTCTGTTGTTACACGCAATGCAAACTATAACAGTTGGTCATGTTCATAGTTAGGATATGACGGAGAAAGCTACCAATTTGCCTTTTACTTTACCAAGCATGCCTTCTTGCAGGGTGTTTGTGCTTGGCCGGTATTGCAAGGGATTTTCTTGCTACCTTCTCCCACAGGTTAGGCAGGACTGCTCAGAGGAAGCATTCCTGTCTGGTGGAAGATGGAAAAAAACTTTCCACGAGGTTGTCTCCAAAATAGCAGAGGCTGTTGCTATTCTAGTCACTCATTCCCATGGATTATGGAGTACTTCTTTGCCTCCACAGTTGAGTCTTCCCTATTTGCTCTATTTAATTGTAGGTTGTTTCAGAGATTTTATTAATTTATTTATTTTCCTCCATATACTCACTACTGCACATCCTTGTTATCTTCCATCTCACACCCTTCAAAACAAGATAGAGATGTCTGACTTAACTTTGCAACACTTTGAACTAGTTCCTTCGCTTTCATCTTTCATTTCGCTTAATTAGCTTAACACACAAGTGGGTCTAGGGATAGAAGGGAATTGTAAGAGCACTACAAAAAGATCCAAGCTGAAATAATCCTTCCATTTGTCCTGCTTATTCAGCTCCCCAGAGTATTCCTACCTCTTGATCACTAGAGAAACTACTCACCCATGTGGCCTTGTAGCCCAGAAAACATGGCATTGCCATTGCTTGCAGGAAGCCATGAGCTTTGCTTTGAGGTAACCAGGAACTATACCTGGTCTTATCTTATTTGCCTACACAAGCAGTCTTCTAATTCTTACTATTACGTTTAATCTGAACGTCTGGACCACTGCTGAAGATTAGGTACACATCATGGAGGAGTACAGGCATGGGATGACAGCAGGGGACTTGAAGATCATACTGGTAGTCCCAAAAGTATAAAAAGCTAATCAGTAGCCAGCTGGTGATCAGCAGAGTAATGTAACCATGAGAGCCGGGCAAACTAGGAGTACCAAAGAGGATGCAGAACACTTAATGCATAGAAAAACCCAACTCACTTTACACAGAAAACTGGATGTAGGGTGGGACTGCAAACCTGTGATGAAAGAAATACATGTAGACCAAGCTGGAAAATGCATCAAAATGGCTCTGGGAAGGGTGATGATGACTCCTCATATCCCCTTAGGCAGGCAGAGGCCATCTACCAGACATCCCAGAGGTGAGTATAGCACCAGAAGAGAAAGGATAGGTACTGGAATGTCTCTGCGTTTATCACTTAAGCTGTCTCCAGTCTGAGCTGTGTAAGCATTGGTGTCATGTTGACCAGACTAATAATAGATTAGGCAGTTAAGGCTCCGGTTAAACTAATAATAATTTCTTGGCTTTGCATACAAAACGTGCTGCTTTTGCTCATAAAATAGAACTTGAATGTAGCAAACTGGTGGCAATTCAAATAGTCTGTTTTGTTTTTTTTTACTTGGATGCCACAAATTGGTAACACCTCTTGAAGGCATCTTTGACAATCAGGCTGTAAATGGGTTTATTGATGTGACAAGGATTTAACTGCAACTCACCACAGGAGCAGATGATGGCAACTAGTTCTCAGAGTGGGAAAGAGTTTTAGACAGTTAATCATCCAAATGTATTTCTTTCCACTATCAAGTAGCTTTTTCTTCCTTATTGTGTTGACAATCACATTTTTTCTCTTCTGGAAGGGTAGAGTCAATAAGAAGGACTAAAAGATAAACTGCACAACTACATACTCTTTCAAAAATATTATGCATCAGACAAAGGAAAAGAATCATTCTCTCAGTTGTAAGTACTATTTAAAGAAATCAGGAGGAGATAACCATCAATCAGTTCTAATATTGGTAGTGTAATTCATATTCTAGCCCTTGAAAACTGTCTGATTGCATATTGCTTGCATATCAGTGTCATTGTTTTTGCCTTTCTAGCTAGCTCAGGGGAACGTCTGATTAAGAAAAACTCCCATTTGTTTTTTCTCAGGTTTAATCTTTAATGAAGAATCTCATGCATCTCTGCTAACTGTTCATTTGACCCAGTTTATGGGTCAAACTCTTCCAAGTGGAGCCCTAGCAAGTTTACCTTCGGAAGCAAGTGACGTCACTGGAGAGTCTGATCATCTGCAAACTGAGGATGAAAACGATCACTGGCAGAAGGAAAAGATCTTCATATGTCTTTTCTTAGCAACAACAGACCACAATAATTGCTATTTCAAAGGAAAGTGATGCAGTAAGTGATCATATCAGAAGAAGAGAAGCAGTACAATCCACTCATATTATTAACAAATTATCTTTCTACCCTTTTGCAAGGAGCTTGTTGCAGCATTTTTCTTCTGCCCTTCTTTAGAAAAATGGTTAAGGGCATCCTAATTAGTTTTTCTGTGTCTGATCCCTTGAACTGAATATGAGCTCTTTACAATTAAAAGTGGTTTTGGAAAGTTTTCTTGTTAACATTTGTCCTTTTGAATTAGAAAAAAAAACAACCAACCAACAACAAAAAAAAAAAAAAAAAAAAAACACAAACAGAAAAGGCAGGTCAATGTTTCATGGAGAAGGACACAGACTAAATTAGCATTATTCTTTAAAAAAATAATAACCATCATCCTTGAGAAGGAAAGCCTTGAGAGAAAACCAGAAAGCCAAAAATGTGTGAATTGCTCAAGATTTTGATATCAGATGCTTAGATCATAATTGCAACAAATGGATACCTCCCACGTATCCATATTTACCAATTCCTTGAAGTGTAAAAAATTCTTCAGATCTTTTAGAATATCATTCCTTTCAGCTTCAGAATACTCATACGGGCTATCATTTATTTGGAGAATAACCTAGTTTAATAATCAGAAAAATATGTTTTCACAAGACAGAGCCTTAATATGATATTTTCATCAGAAGAGCAAAAAATAATCACCACCCAAAATAAAAATATAGAAATGAGTATTCAAAAGTTATGTGAATTCAAATGTGATGGCACATAATGAACCAAGTTCTTCAGATAAAAGTTTTGAGAATATTAATGCATGCTTAGGACCACCTACAGATATGCATGATAAAATACTGTAGTAGGTTACTACTTTAATCTTCTGTTGCCTTTGTGCTAAAACTAGAACTTTTCTTCTGAGAAGGCATTTTCTTTTCTAGCACAAATGAAATGATATTTAAGTTAACATAAAAACCATTTAAGTTTTAATTTGAAATGGAGTTGAATTAAAGAGTTACTGAAAATCATATCAAAATGTAAAATGGTACCATGTGATTCCTTTTAATATTTTTTTTTAATTTTACAAGAAATATTAATGAAATTTAAAAATTTATACGAAAGTTTTCATTCTTGATAAATCAGTAGGCTTAGTGAGGAACTTTGTGTCAAGCAAATTTTCAGTTCAACGTACTCTGCACGTGCACATGTATGTGTGTTGTGCAGATGTACATACCTATACTTAACAGGTCCACAAAATTAAACCTGATAGGGACTTTGGTTCTCTTTTAAAGTCTCTGTTCCACTGTGCTGAAGTTGGTAGCAACTTTGTCACTTACCTGCAGTTAGCAAAGAGTGAGCATTTTAAATGGCGCTATTCCCCTTTTTTGTTCAGCGTAGTTGGCTTTTGTTGTCATTTTTTAAAACTATTCTTTTTTCTCCTTTAGAATTTCTACATCAAGTAAACGAGAAGGTGACCAGTGTGGACCTGACTGGACCTATTCCTTGTCACTTTCACCTTCCACTTCTATTGATTTCTGTCGATTTGGGCACAACCATTGGTAGCACGTTCTGCACACAGAATTGCTGCTGTTGTGCTCATGCAGACTAACTTTTAAACACTTGCTCTAGCTCTCTACCCAGTTTCAAGATGACACCTGAACAATGTAGTTCAGAGTTATTTGACTCTGGGCGTGCATAAGTAACTCATACTGTAAAGTTCTAAAACAACATTAAAAAATACTACAAAAGAGAAAAATAGAAAAAGAAAAAACCTTCTACAAAGCACAGTTATGTTCCACATAACTGTGTTTTAACATGCTTTTTTCTCTTCCGATTAAAGTGATACTTATGTGTCTTCTGATAATTGTAGACTTTCATGATTCAAAATTAAAGACATCTGAATTTGATTTGCCTATTTTGAATAAACAATGAAATTTTATTTTATTTTTTTTAATACACTACCAAGTTCTATCTTCCTACTGTATCAATCACAAAATAAATACAAAATGTCAGTAATCATAACACTAATAAATGCCAACATAGTAAATGAAAGCTTATTTTATGACAGTGGACAACATCTGTTCTGTGGTGATGATATTCAAATTTTATCTCTAATAGATTAGATAGAACACAAATATGTAATTAAAATTAACCTCTGGTTCTTTTACACAACATGCATAATTAACAAAAGTTGAACTTAAAACTCTATCTTACGGTAATTGACTGAGTATAAAACCTCAACCAACTCTGAACAGCATTTTTGTTTTTCATTAATATGCATACCTCTTGTTGCATGTACATTCCACATTGTTTGCTCCATATATTTTCACACTTGGCAGTATGAATATTCTCCCTGTACCCATTCTAATTAGAAAGAATGCTTGAGATGTCTGATAATGAGCTAATGTCTCCATGGGTTTCAGTTCATTTTGTATTTCAGAACTGATTTCACATGACATAAATTGCTATCCATACACCTTGACTAGAGCAGAACATGCTTAGAACGTGTAGGAGAAACAGGGAGACATCTTCTACATCTAACTTACTGCATGGTTCCCCAGGTCCGTACTTCACTGATACTCTATAGGGATGAACTTCACTTTAAGAAAAAGCAGTGAAGAAATGGATCAAAGTGCTGTTTTCAGGTTGATCCAACAGTCATAACTCAAGCGAAAAACTGTGGAAGAAAAACCTTTTAGCAAAATACTTTTTAATAAGAATATTTGGAAGAGGTGAATCTGAAATAACAGTATACATGGTCATTCCTCTGCCCAAACTTTCTACCCACTACCCACTAAAGTGTCTTTTAAAATATAATCCCTACCCGGTTCCTAATTTAGAAATAAGTGTGCTTAAAAACAGGGTTAGAAAATCATAATTATTATAACTAAACACTTAATTTTAACAACTGAAGCAGAGACAACATGAAAGAAGCAAGAACCTGAAAGGCAAATTCAAGTATGTAGCTTAGCAAGGAAATTATATCTTATCATTACTATAACAAAATACTTTCAAGTAAGTTAAAAACGTCACAAATTCAGGACCTTCAGCAAACTTTAACTGCATAATTCTTACCAATCAATTTTAAATAATAGTTTTATCTTATAAGTAAAATGGAAGACTTTCTGAGTTGAAGTTCTGAAAGGAGTTGCTGAAGCATAGACAAAAAAGGAACATTTTACTGGTAGTCAATGTTATTAAGTCAAATTATTTAATTTTTGCTTTCATATGACTGTAGCAATTTTTGTATAGCTAAAACGAAGCAGCCTGAATTTAGGAAATCTGGTATGAAGTTACATACAGTTACTAAGCCTTAACAAGTGATGTTAGAAAAGAATTTCCAAGACTAATTTTTGTCAAAATAGTATTTTTGGACTGTTGTGTCTTTTCTATTCCTATTACTGGTATTGATTACAATAAATTTTATTAGCCCATAATATCATTTGATAACCCTTTCATGTGGAGTCTTTGTCCTAATGTGGTGGTAAATAAAATAAAACAAGTACATAAAATATGTCTTACTTGTCTGTACATTTCTTATCAGAACAGAGTGGTATACCCCCGTTCAGTGGTACACTCCTATTTTTTTTGCTTTGGATAAACATTAATTCTCCGAAGTACCACATGCTGAATAGTAAAAAAACCCACCCTAACCACCCCAAAACCCCCACAAAATAAAAAACACAGACCTGAATCTGAGGATAAGATGAAGTGGAAATATATATTTCTGCCTTTGAGGAGCATACATGTTATTTCAGAAAGAACCTCCAGTACCATGCTGAAAAGTAGAAGGATATGAGCCTCATATTTTAAGTATAGCTTTCTTTATTGCTATGAAAATTTGTTCAGATTTGGCTAAATGATGAGTTAGTAGAAATTGTGTAATCAATAAAGACTATTTAAGTTTGGCAAATGCATGTACCTGCTACACGTTTTTGAGGTATGCCAGAGGACTGGTGTTTGTCTTTGTTCGGCCATTCTTTTTATCCATTCAATAACAATCCTGTGCTTGCAATTTATAAATACAGTTTTTCTTCCAGTTATATAAAAGTCCTGCTAAATGGACGTTGCATGCTATAGTACCTGTGGTGTACTCTACCGGTCTAGTTTTCATTAAACATCAACACAGTAGCATATCATTTGTCAAAATAACCTTTTATTTTTATTAATAATATGCAGTTTTAGAAAACATAAGTCATGAAACAGAGGTTCATTTTTGTCCTGTTTGGTTTTCATACATGATAAGTCAAACAGGGTCATGCTCTCTGAAGGAGGTAAGTACAGAACATAAGGAAAATTAAAAATAATTTTGGGAATAAAACAATATTTTGATTATCTTAAACAGATAAGGTACTCAAAAATACGGTTTCCAAGTTGTATAAGGATATATGACTTAGTATGCTATAAAGTAGTGCAAAATATGAGTGTGCCGAATTTCTATCCCATTGAGATGTTGGTGCAAGAATCTAATATCATGTTAATGTTGAACTAAAAATGAAATACACGTATTGAAAGCACTTTTAGTTTCCTCTTTATATCTCTTTATGTAACTATATCACATTTGTCTTAGGGCTTTCAAAATCCCTGAGGATAGGTTTAATTCCTTCCAGAGAACTGATACCAAACCCTCCTCTTTGGATACTAGCTGAATCAGAAAAACACTGTGAAGGTCTCCTGCTGAATCATGGGACTAAGGGAAATCAAATAAAACCCTGAGTTTCTTCAGAGGTTAGGGTAGCAAAGAATTACCCGTTGATTTGGGCAGACTCTTGTGTTTCCAACTGAATTTAACTTTATACATTGCAGAACAAAACTCTCTAGGAGATTGTGCCTGTTCCTGAGCTCATAAATTCTCTAACATGCTCTGATATGAAACTTTTTCTCCTTTTTTAAGACTGTGCATAATGTGAACAACAATTTAGATAGCCTTCTATGTGTTCATTAAATGTTAAGCTGTTATAATCAGAAATGGATACATGCTAGATTTTTATAAGAATTTTTTCTTGAAGTTTTATAGATCTGAAAAAAAGTTAAAGAAAAACTGCTTCTCCTTGAAAGTAATTACTGAAGCAGGAACTGTTATTAATGGAATTAAGCTTAAAAGAGAGAGTCTGTAATCGAGAGATCACTGGTGCTAGCAGGTTTTAATTTACAATTAAGTTAAAATAATTAACTGTTTTAAGCTGTTTATTTCCTTTAAATGTCAAGATTATTACTTTAGAAAAGTTAATTTTCCCATAAACACTCTAAAAATTATAAACTGACCAAAACACTGAAAAGACTTTCCATATCCCCAATACTATGACAAAGAATTCCAGCTTACAAAACATGTTCCAAACCTAGAATATAAACAAGTCTTACACAGGGAAGACTCTGCATCATGAGTAACAGGATAAAACCTTGGCTTTTCTTGGTTTTAATACTTGTTGATAAAGAATTGGTTATACAATGTAAGAATGTTCCTTTGGTATTTAACAGATGAAGATGTCCACAGAAACAAATAAACTTGCTGTTTCTGATAGATCACAGGTCTTCAGAGAGTGAATGAACTAAAACGAACACGACATCTTGGTCTCAAAATTGGAAAGTAATGGATTCAATGGATGGACCACTTGGTGGATAAGGAACTGACTGGATAACCACACTCAAAGTGTTGTGGTCAATGGCTCAGTGTGCAAACAGCAGCTGGTTATGAATGGTGTTCCCTGGGGGTCAGTGCTATTTAAAATCTTTGTTGGAGACATGGACAATGGGACAGAATACACCCTCAGCAAGTTAGCTGATGACACTAAGCTTGGTGGTGCAGATGACAGGCTGAAGGGAAGGGATGCCATCCAGAGGGACCTGGACAGGCTGGAGAGGTGGGCTAATGCAAATGGCATGAAGTTCAACCAAGCCAAGTGCAGAGTCCTACACCTGGGACATGGCAACCCCAGGCACAAATACAGGCTGGGCAGAGAATGGCTGGAGAGCAGCCCTGAGGAGAAGGACTTGGGAGTGCTTGTGGCNAAATTCTTTCCTGTGAGGGCAGTGAGACATTGTCCATGGTTGTCCAGAGAAGTTGTGGCTGCCCCATCCTAGGAGGGGTTCAAGGCCAGGCTGGATGGCGCTTTGAGCAACCTGCTGTAGTCTAAGGTGTCCCTGCCCAGGGCAGGGGGATTGAAACTCCACAATCCTTAAAGTCCCTTCCAACTCTAACCATTCCATGATTTCTATGATTCTAAAAAGAAGGCCCAGAACTTTTCCTTATTTAAATAGTCAGGTGTTGCTTTAAAATGAGGAAAGCCTGGCAATAACTGAAGCATTTAATGCTTAAATTAGTTAAGATAGTTTGACTTTCCACACTGGAAATGTCCACAGCCCAGCTTGTTAGCTAAGGCACCCTCCATAATGAGTGGAGAACGGTCAATTTTTTCATTTACCGAGCTTACTTTAGAGATCTTCATGATAATGATATTAAACATTCCTCAAAAGTTTCTTTTTCACCCTGAAGGTCATGAAAAGAATGTGAATAGATAGCTGTAATAGAGATGTCTAAGTTCAACCATGTAATTTCTGTCAGGCATATTAAAAGACTAGAAGTTATTAAAGACAGTTTTTGCAGTTCAAAAAGAAAATATCATTGAATGATGGCATCACTTACATAGGTGCATGGTTTTGGTGTGATGGTTTTTGTTCACTTTTTTTAAAAAAAAAATATTTCTTCTCAAACAAGTTGTAGGAATCCATACTACTGAAATACTATTATACGATTCTGCAGTTTTAAATAACTCCTGACAAAATTTCAGATCAGTTCCAGAATCTTCAGCTGAGGGTAAGCTTCCATTAGAAAATGAGGACCAAAATGTATATTTAATCAGGCTATATAGAGACAAGCAAGAAACAGTGGTTGATATGAGGTAAACTGTGATCACTTGCATGAATAAATATAATCTGAATACATGCTTATTGTCCCTGAATCAGAAGAATGGTTCATTATAGATAAGGTCTGTTGATTAGCTTTGTTAGAAATCCCATGCTTTAGTTAGGGTTTTTGCAGAAAAATATTTATCTGCACATTGTTTGGCAATTCTCAGAGGGGTAAATGTGGTTATGGGCTGTCAGAATTACTGGTTCTCAGTCATTATTTTTTGTGAGTTACCTTTTCACTCTGCTCCTCCTGTCCAGTGATCAGAGAGATTTCTTTCTTACTCACAGTATAGTCTCTGACTTTCCTGACCTGCTCACACCATAAAAGGGCTTATTGTTACGATTTTTTTACACGGAATGTTGGTTAAGGGCACCACAACACAAGTATTCTTTCGTTATCATGGCCTCTTTAATTTAGAACTTTTTCTATTGATCTAATTCATACTGGACTCTAAATGAAAGCTATTATCAGTTCTATGTTTGGTTTTCTTACCTCCTCCCTAAAAGCTACATATAATGTGAAGTTTTAAGAAAAATCCTAGAAATAATTAGACTTTTCACTAGTCTTAGAAAAGTCAACTATAGAACTACTTCATACAATACAAATCCTGTAAAATTCTTTCTCTAACTATTTAAATTCAGAAACAAAACAGTTTTTCAAATTATGAACTCTGTTTCTATCAGATACTGAAATTCTCCTGTTCTGTGTTGCAAAAACATGACAGAAACGAACCATGTGCAGTTTTTGTTTGTAATGTCTTACAATTCAAATAAGTGAAGTGCTTATCTTCTGTACAATGTTGTAATACAGAATATCTTATCTTTAGTATTAGGTAAGAATTGTAGATGCTTCAGTTGGTTAGAGAAAGGATTTGGAAATAAATAGTTGTGAAAATACTGTAGTGTTTTTAATCTCAAGCACCTTTTTGTTCCAGCCTCTGCCTTCAATCCATAGCTCTAAACATGTACTAATGTTGCTGTGCTGGATCCATGGGAATCACAAAATATTTGTCATATTTAGCCTTAGTAAATAATCAAAATCCAAAACAACAATGAATATTTACACCTACTGTTTTTCATAGATGTTAAACTCATCGAACGCTAAGAAAAATTGACAGCTTTGAAAATCACACCATTTATTCTTGAGCCCAAAATGGATTTAAGAGACTTATTGAAGGGTTTAGGATTCAAATTAATTTAAATTGGTTATTTTATTATATCAGACATTAGTCACTGCTTGGGGCTCAGTTTCTGCAAATGTTAAGTATACACATTGCTTTACTTTCAGAATCCAGACAGGATTATTTCTATGAATAAAGCTATGTAAGTGCATAAGTATCCTCAGGATCATGAAAAGACCTGTAGATATGCTAACACAGTTGGAATTTTAAGCATTGTCTCTTAAACTTCCATGCATAATAATCATAAATGTCTTTATACAAGTCAGACCTTTTTTTATGTGCATTTCTTTGGACAAATAAAACGTCAAATCCCAAATTACATGCTAAAATATTTCATAATAATTCAGTAAGGTGTCTAGATTTGAGAGGCATATTTCCTGTTGTTCTTATGTCATACTTATGATGACACTGAAAAAGATTGATATGTCTGATTTATGAAATCTAATTCCATCAATCCATTAATGAGATTCAACTCCATTAATTTTTTCTGTTGCATTACCTATATAGGTGCACATATACTTTATATTGACATGTATTCATATATTGAATGCCTGTTTAGCACACGTTCTTGTTACATGCTGTGTTCATTTAGAAACCATAAGTCAAATCTGATATTTTGATGATGGCAGTGTTGTATGTTTTCTTTTTTCCTTTTTCCTGATGACTTTTCTATTTCCTTTTAGAGATTTGCAAATTTCTTGTCATTTCACAACAGAAAAAACTATGAATTGTGTTTTCATTAGTACCTCCAATTTTCCGTTTCTGTATTTATCTGGGAGACAAAACATGCAGCTGTGTATTTGTCTTTTCAGAAACCTGCTAATTTTTAACTACCAAGTCATCAGAATCTCACACTGAGACTTACATCTAAGTGTTTGAAACCCATTAAGCCCCAATCTAAAATTTCTTTTTAGAATAGTTCCCCAATACTCTAATAAGCTCAAAATTAGGCTTCACTTGTAAAAGAGGAAGACCCTACCAGAGATTTTGAAGCTAATAAGAATCTAAAGAATAACTAAAAAAAAAAAAAAAGGAAGAATGAAAGAAAATTTCAGGCTGTTCATGAGGAAATGTCTCATCAAAGAACTCTTTTCAGATGCTTCCCAAGGGGATAGTTGAAAACTGCAGTTTGATTAATTTGCATTGGAGAGAGCAAAGTGTATTGAGTATATAGATTGAACAATTTTTGTTGCGACAGAAATTGGAACAATTTTATCTAATAGAATTAATTTTTCACTAATCAGGCTTTTAAAATTATGTCTAAAACTTACAAGTGTTTTGTTTCCTTTGTTAATTTTGTCTGCATGGGTTTGATGTGAATATGCAATAAGTTATGTAAAGACATTCTTTACACACACGCAGTAGCTTTCAAGACTAATTTAAAAAGCATGTAATAAAATACATATTATATGGAGACGTTTTTAAATAAAATCCCCCAGATTTAGTCAGAAGATAAAACAAATTTATATTATACTAGTAGTGTTTAATTAAGTGTAGTCAATTTAACATATAAAAAAAGAAGCTAACAATACAAGTCTCTGAAGGATTTAGTTATGTGAGTAGTACAGTTTGTAGGTTGATAGTACAAGCTACTTTTGCATTGCATGTATTTCTCATTTCTTCTGCTAAATAAAAGCCATTAAAAGTCGTTCTGAATCCTTTCAGTGACTTTTGGCCAAAAGCTTTAAATTGATGTCATACATATATAAGGGTAGTAGGTTGATATAAAGAAGGAAAATAATTCATAGCAGAACGAAGCTAAAATTAAGATTTCTTTCCTTACCAGTAGCAATGAAGAGTGCATAACACATTTATGACAGTATTTTGAAACATTTAAACTTCTTTTAATGGTTGGGTGGGTTTTTTTGAGAGAAAGGGGAGTTGGGAGAGCAGTTTCTAACAGTTGCTTAATTATATTTCCTGTCAACTGAGATGTTCTTTGTCAATAATTTTTTTGAAAGTGCCTGAGTATCTCCATGAATCAGGACCCCAGGATACTAGTTGTAATACAGAATTTAATAAAAAAGACTGTCTCTGTTGACCTTTGCTTTCTAAAAGTCCTGTGCTTTCCCCCTTGTTTGACTTTTAAACTGTATTTGAAGAACATATATTTTTGACATTTTTCCACTTCCATTTCACTTCCATCCATTTTCCAAACCTTTAATTTCATTATATGTTACACAAAATAAAAGTATATAAGTATAAAAAAGATAGTGATTAATCTATTAATGTATTAAGTGTTCCAGGGCATTAAAATGTCAAACTATTATTCACAGAAACCTGTGTTTGTAGGTACCTTGCAATATGACTGCATTATCAACCTGATGCTGTCAAGTAACATTCACTATCTGATTTAGATGTTCGGTTCTGCAGAAAATGTGTGGGACAGCTGGTAATCAAGAACTTTACTTTTGTGGCACACAAAATTAAATATCTTTTTAAACAATTACCTACTTGTCTAGTTGTAAGTTCTCATTCTGCTTTGGTTTCCCCAGCTTTTTTGGACAGTTGGTTGAAAATTGGATTATTCTCCCAGGCTGGGATAGGCTAAGCCTGATAAGCCAGGCCAAGCTTCTCACCTGCAGCAGAGACTACCTGATGAGATGTCACAGACCCAAACAACCTCCACTTCTATCCTACCACCGCTGATAGTAAGCAAAAAAAGACAGGGAACAAGAAAGAAGATGTGCAGCAGTTAGAACTGTGTTTCCATATTAAAATAATATAATAAATTTCAGGTCCTCCATCCTGCCACTATAGCAGAGCTTTGTCAGAAGTGGTGGAGGTGAAAGCTACCGTGAAAAAGACTAAGGCAGAAAAGAAAAAAGTCCATGTATTTTTCAGTAACACACACCCTCTAAACCTGTCTTTATACCAGTACATATATGGAAACTTATGTGTAAGTGTGTATAAATACTTAGACCAAAGACTTTAGCTTGGAAATGAAGTTAGTCAAAATATTTATATATCTAGAAAATTTAATACATTACCCATCTATGTTTTCCAAATAGGAAATAAAAAGGAAGGTGTTCAGGAAATGATTAATATAAATTAGTTTAGCTTTCACATGCACTTATATTTGGGGGAACAGATGTTGTAGAAACTAATAATGGATTATGTGTGAAGAAAAACTGCACATATGCTCTGGGATTAGAAAATAATATCATATTTATTACCACACTACTGATATATATTCCTTTTCAGCTCTGCAAATTAGCCTTCCATGTGTCTATTAGAAAACCTTTCCTTCTTAAATGATTTAGATAGTGGTAATGGGAAATAGTTACTCAAAGGTGCTCTGATTGCTAAAATAAAATTAATTGTGTAATGATGCAAATCTCCCTTCTCTGTAAGAGCTGATGCCTTTGAAGCAATAAGCAATCTGGAAGCGTTCTGATAACAGACTAATGAGCTGTCTTCAGGATTTCACTTAAGAGTTTCTGCCAAAGTTTTTGCCATAGTTCCACATTTCCTGAAGTTTAGTCACAATTTAGGAGAATATTTCCGCACTTTCCTCCTGAATCTCCTATACCGGATACTTCTGTGCTTAGCATGGTCTGTAGCTTTAAATGGTGAGTGTTGCTGAGACTGAGTCTTCAGGAATGTTGTTATGAAGGTATCACTGAAGCTGAATACCCCTTTATATCTTTTGTTTAGACAAGTCGTAAAAAAAAAACAGACAAAAAAACAACTAACCAACCAATCAACCAAACAAAAATCCTCAAGGGAAAAAGGAGAAAATAACCACTTGTTCCTTGTGTAGCATCATAATGCTATTCTTTATTTATATTACAGATACTTAGAAATACTAATGATAGAGTAGAATCTGCACTGTGCTAGGGACTGAACAAATATAGATCAATAGGGTGGTACTTGACCCAGAGGAACATAAATCTAGCTAATCTTAAGATCTTGCAACATGAAAAGTGGAAAAAGACAGAAATTTTGAAGGTGCTGAAGATTACTGAAGAAAGCAACCATCAGCACTTAGATGCTTAAAATACCCTTAAAACTGTTTCTTTCTTTCTAAATGTCACAGAATTGTCCGAGTTGGAAGTTGGAAGGGATCTCTAGAGATCATCTAGTCCAGCTCCCCTGCTAAAGCAGGATTGCCCAGAGCACATCACTCAGGACTGCATCCAGGTGGGACTGGAAGGTCTCCAGAGAAGAGGGCTCCACACCTTCCCTGGGCAGCCTGTGCCAGGACTCTGGCACACTCACTTTTTTCTCATATTTGAACAAAACTTCCTATGTTCCAGCTTGTGCCTTTTATCCCTTGCCCTGTCACTGGAAACCACCAAGAAGAGTCTAGCTCCACCTTCCTTCAACCCACCCTTCAGATACTTATAAGTATTCATAAGATCTCCCCTCAGCCTTCTCCCCTCCAGCCTAAAGATTCCCAGCTCTCTCAGCCTTTCCTCATCACAGAGATGCTCCAATCCCTTCATCATCTTTGTTGCCCTACCCTGGACTCTCTCCAGTAGTTCCCTGCGTCATTTCAACTGGGAGCCCGGAACTGGAGACAGGATTCCAGTAGTGGTCCCCCCAGTGCAGAGTAGAGAGGAAAGATGACCTTCCTTAACTCACTAGCCACACTCTTCCCTACGCAGCCCAGGATTCTATTGGCCCTCTTGGTGACAAGGACACATTGCTCATGGATCATTTACTGTCTACCAGGAGCCCCAGATCCTTCTCTGCAGAAGTGCAGGTCTGCCCCTAAACTATATCGGTGCCCAGAATTCTTCATTCCCAGGTGCAGGACCCTACACTTGCTCTTGTTGAACCTCATGAGATTCTTCTCTGCCCAGCTCTCCAGCCTGTGCAGGTCACACTGGATGGTGGAACAGCCCTCTGGAGTG
>VXBW01002924.1:158121-177881 GCA_013400375.1 Thinocorus orbignyianus
AGCTGGTCATGAGTGGTGTTCCTCAGAATTTGGTACTGGGACTGGTACTATTTAACATCTTTGTCAGAGCCATGGACAGTGGGATAGAATGCACCCTCAGCAAGTTTGCCAATGACACCAAGCTTGGTGCCATTGTCGACACTCTGGAGGGAAGGATTCTCATCCAGAGGGACTTGGACAGGCTGGAGAGGTGGGCTAGTGCAAATGGCATGAAGTTCAACCAAGACAAGTGCAGGGTCCTACACCTGGGACGTGGCAACCCCAGGCACAAATACAGGATGGGCAGAGAATGACTGAAGAGCAGCCTTGAGGAGAAGGACTTGGGAGTGCTCATGGATGAGAAGCTCAACATGAGCCGGCAGTGCGCGCTGGCAGCCCAGAAAGCCAACCATATCCTGTGCTGGATCAAAAGAAACATGACCAGCAGGTCACAGGAGGTGATTCTCCCCCTCTACTCTGTGCTCGTGAGACCCCATCTGGAGTCCTGTGTCCAGCTCTAGAGTCCTCAAAGGAGAAAAGACATGGAGCTGTTGGAATGGGTCCAGCAGAGGGCCATGAAGATGATTAGAGGGACGGAGGATCTCTCCTATGAAGACAGGCTGAGAGATCTGGGGCTGTTCAGCCTGGAGAAGGCTCTAGGGAGACCTGATAGCAGCCTTCCAGTATCTGAAGGGAGCCTACAGGGGAGCTGGAGTGAGACTGTCTGTCAGGAAGTGTAGTGACAGGACAAGGGGGAATGGTTTTAAATTGGAGGAGGGGATATTTAGATTAGATATTATGAAGAAATTCTTTGCTGTGAGGGTGGTGAGGCACTGGAGCAGGATGCCCCACCCCTGGAAGTATTTAAGAGCAGGCTAGATGGAGCTTTGAGCAACCTGCTCTAGCCAGGGGTGTCCCTGCCCATGGCAGAGGGGCTGGAACTCGATAATCATTAAAGCCCCTTCCAACTCTAACCATTTTATGATTCTATGATTCTATGAACTCCAGAACTATTTTCCTACTTACTAGCATTTTAAGCTTAACTTGTGTAGAAAGTTTTAAGCATTAATGTTTTCTTCATGTAATTTTTACAGAGTTATATTTATTTATTACATATAGTTGTGCTAATATGTACTCGTTGTTTATTCAGGTGTCTGAAATCTTGACAAATCCAAAGGTTTAAAGCGTACTTATTCCAAATTTCTAGGCAGGTAAAAATTTTCCACCTGCACCTACATATGGTTGAAGAAAAATATCTGTGGCCATTTTTATGAAAGTCTTTTCATTAAAAATGATGTAGAGCAAACCTGTAATATGGTAAGAGTGCCCTTGTTAAAATACGTTTTTTTTGCAGGCATAGTCCATTAGTTTATTTTCATAATTTTCCTCCATTTTTAAGTGCCCTACAAAGAACATCAGTTTCACTGTTGAAATTCACTTCACTAACTGAACATGTAGATACTTCTCCTTTAAGTTCCAAAATATTTCTTAGATCAGTCCATAGCAGTAAGCAAGATGGTGATGATCACTCAAATTTATCTCGCAGGACTCATTTTTGAAGAATAGGATCTATGTGATGGAGCTCAGTTACAGAAGAGCACCACAGTCCAACCACTATATTAGTTTCTGAAAGAAAAATGGGTGAAAAAAAAATGTGGGGACATAAATAAAATCCTAGCAATCCTACACTTCTTTCTGCTGGTCTTCTTAGTAGTACTTATTTGTACATGTCTAATGCCAGTTTAGAATTACAAAAATATTATTCATGGTATACTTGCAGTATTTCCCGCAACCCTCCCAGTCACTCAATAGTCTTTCCTTGCTTTCTGTCACCTTCTGGTTTGTTTTTACTGTCTTTTGTTCTCCATTCTTCCCAGTCAATTACTACCACAGTAACTGTCGTGTCCTGCCTGCTATTTTTATTTAACCTGTACATACCACTTAGGTAACCCATCAATTAACAAAAATAAATACCCTGAGGGATTAATGCTGTTTATAATCATATTGGCTGAAATTCTGACACTGTTAAAATCTATGGGAGTTCTGCAATTGATTTCAACTAAACCAAGACTGCATTCCCCATGTATTGAAGCAACTTTAGCGGCACACAGAGGGAGCTAAATTTGAAAACACAACATTCCCTAATTAAAAGCTCCCTTTCAGGGAATTGACTTTAGCATAAACAATCTGCAAAAAGAATTCCAATGACATGGAGAATGTTTCCCAAATCTCTGTTTGTCACCCTATGTCAATTGATAGCATCTAATTCAAGATATCGTCCTTTTTTTTTTTTTTTTTCTCATAGTTAATGCACAACCACTAACCTGTGTTTACAATTATTACAATATAAATAAAAAAGGTTTATGATGTTAAAGACATCCTATCTGATGGAAAAAAGTCAAGTTTTTCCCCACAGAAAGCACTGTTTTTTTACAACTGACGTTTAATGACAATCAAATGGATCTCTGGATTATAGTCTTGTTTTACTTCGCATTAGACTCACTTGTTGGCCAAATATAAGAATTTTCTCACCATAAGAGGGGACAGAGTTTATTATTATTAACTGCTCTAAGGGCGCCAGGCATTTTTCATGTTTCAGTTCTGAGGCAATAGCTGAAACCATAAAAACCCAAGAGAATCATCTCATACAGGTTGGCAGTAGTACAGCATACATCATTTTATAGAAGGAAATCAGTTCCTTTAATTTGGATGTATATTTGTTATAAATTCCCCAACACAATTTTGCCATCTTGCAGACTGGTATGGATGTTACTGTGAGCAATTTAAGCTAAGTTACAGTTTGCTGCATATAGCACATGATAAAGCATAATCTACTCCCTTTCTTAATATCCCCTACCATGTTTCATGTTACTGGGTCATCTGAGACTCTGTCTCTTCCTGGGATATTCAGAATAATAGGAAAATTAAAATCCCGACTCTGACAGAGGACCTTTCCTTAGGTGATGGTTGGAAGCAATATAACGTTACTCGTTTTATTAGCACTGTTCTTTTCTAGTGATTTATCTTGGTTTTGGTTGCTTTTTTGGGTGGGATTTTTTTATGTTTACCTTTCCCTCAAACATATTATCCTGCTGGGTTATACATTGATTCCTTTTTTCTCTCCCTGAAAAGTCTTTGTCTTCATTTCTTTTTTAGCCATCTGAGTCCTAGTACCCCCCACCCCATGGCCCCAAGCAGTTTTATTTTAATAGTCTTCCTCAAATCTTGTTATTTCCCACTTGATTTTTATTTTCAAGCCTACGACACAGAAGGTGTTCTTGGAAGTGTTACTTAGCTTTAGGGCAAGATCAGGAGCAGATGAATTTTTAAAAAGACTGATCAGCCAATGGAAAAAAAAAAAAAAAACACAAAAAAAAAAAAAAAAAAAAAAAAAAAAAAAAAACACAAAAAAAACCCTAAGCCTCAGAATGAAATGCTCAACAAAATAAACACGAAAGCTGGTGTATAGCTCTAGACTAGGTTTTACACAAAGAAGGAAGAGCGCTAAAGCTGGCAAGCTTAGGCTGCTGCTTCATGGGATCCCATTTTCTTTGTGCTGAGCACAATTGAAAGGTGGACGTACTTTAAGGTCAAGACGAGGGCAGCTTCAGTGTGACTCCTCCACTCCACAAAGTGAGACAAAAAAAAATCACACTGTCAGCATATTCCTCTGAACAACTCATGTTTGTTAATTAAAAGTTGTTTTCTCATCTATTTTCTTTCAGTCTAATATCCTTCTGTCAGGTCAAAACTGCTGATCTGATAATTTCCTTCAAAGCGACCGACCCTGATGAAGTCAAAGGAAAAATTCCGGCTAGCTCCAGTGAGAGAAGGACATCACCCTGAGTCTTCAGAGTGCATGTCCCGCCTAAACAGTGAAATAAAAGCCCCAAAGACCTCCATAAAAAATCTGCACAATTCCATTTGACCTCTGCTTTGAAATAACTAGAGTTATTTCATACCATATTTAACCTATATTATTTTCTCCTTGTTATAACTGGTCTCACTTTTAAAAATGCTGTCAAGCCTACGGCTATTTCAGAAGCACAGAACAAACAGTTTACCTGTAACTAAATAGATGTGGAGCAATCCCTGTCTTGGATCACCTTTTATATTTTTTTCCTGGTGGCACACTAGTTCTTATTAACTCCACAAGCCTGCCTGAACTCTCCTGCCTCCTCTCTTGCTTCAGCTTTGCAGCACTTCTCCTCTTTTCATACATTCCTGATTACTCACCAGTCCTGCTTCGTTTCTAAGGTCTTTATTGTTACGGTCTTCCAAAGTCAACATTCTTTTGAACAACTCATCTAACAAAAATCTGTAAATGGTTACAAATGCATAAAAGTACCTACAAGTAAGACTCAAGGTCTTGATACATGAAGAGAAGGAATTACGCCTCAGATGTAGGACTTCTCAGAATAAGAATGGGATTTTTCAAGAGATTTCATGTCAGTGTGAGTAGTTGGGCTATGTGGACAGTGGTATTGAGTTTCTAAAGCTTTTTTAAAAGAAAAAGAAGTATTGCAGAAATAGCTAGGGCATTATGAATACCTCAATACTTCTAAGGACCATGGAAAAATAAACTGCTTTTCTCATTAAATTGGCCTTACAAGGAGCTACATGTGATTTGAAATGTTCTGTTTCAATACTTTTAGTGGGTTTTCAGCTCTGCGCAGATTTATGTCTGTTCAACTATTTGTTTTTAGACCTCCCACCACTCAGATTGGCATAGGTATTGCTATCTGGTAGGGCATAATTAAAAATACCTTTGCTTTTAGGATGCTGAGACTCGTCCGGATGATCAGAACGTTCAGTCTCAGTGTCATATATAAAACATTGAATGTCTTGTATAAAAATCCCCAACTGAATGTCGTTCTTTTTGTACATCACACATAAATACATTAAGTCAGAGTTCTCCATTAAGAATTCAATCTTGCATTAACCCCATACACAGACACATAAAAAATAATAAAAAAAAAAAAAAACAAAAAAACCCCAAACCAAAACAAAAAACAACCAAGCAACACTAAAGAGAAAACAACAAAACCTTACATGAAATGTAAGAAATGGTACCTAACATCAAAGCAAGAATTTGATGCACTTCTGATCCTGTGCCCATGAACCATTCAAAATGTATTTCAAAACATTCATCCAATTTCCTTATTTCCTTTCCAACTACCTGACAGATTTCCTGCTTTTATCCTTTGAGTTTGTGCAAAGAACAGATAACAATTATCATAACAGTGAAAAAATTTCAGAGTTATTCTAAGACTAAAGAGGTTTAAAATGTGGTTGCTCTCTGAATAGCTTTTTCATTTCCCATGTGCACATGTATAGAATTAACAATTTACAGACATTCAGGTTGCATAATTAAATAAAAAATATTGCCTTTTGTAAGATATGAATGGCAGGACCTGGAATTCTTCTAATGGCATTAAGGATTAACAAGGTGGAATTAAGCTTCTTGTTATAGAAATTATTTTTTTGCCATGAAAGTTCTTGAATTAGAAAGGACCTGAGCAGTTTCTATGGTACATTCTTTTGCACTGCTTGTGACCAGTTGTGCTGAAGTCACTTTTAAGAAAAGTTTCTCTGACTTGTAATTAAAAAAGTCTTGTAGTGGGTATTCACTGTCCTCTGAAGTTTTCATCCATTGTCTTTATAGAATCACAGAATCATTCAGGCTGGAAAAGACCCTTGGGATCATCGAGTCCAACCGTCAAACCCACTCTCTACAAGGATCTCCCCTACACCATATCCCCCAACACCGCATCTCAATGACTCTTAGGCACATTCAAGAGAGGGGAGAAAAAATTATAAAAAGCTTGTAGGTCAAGATAAGGGCAGGGAGATCATGTATCAACTACCATCTTTCCAAGTTCATTTTCACTCCCAACTCTACCTCCTCCCACCAAGTGGCACAGGGGAATTGGAATGAGGGTTGTGTCACTTAGCACTTTATCTCTGCTGCCCCTTCCTTCTTAGGGGGACTACTCCTCACACTTTTTCTATGCTCCAATGTGGGTTCCCTTGCATAGGAGACAGCCCATGAACTGCTCTAGTGTGGATTCTTTCCACAGGGTGCAGTCCTTCCTGAACAGAGTCCTCCAGCATGGATCCTGAATGGGCCACAGGTCCTGCCAGAAAGCTTGCTGGAGCTTGAGCTCTCCATGGCCCACAGCTTCATTCATGGCACATGTATCTTCTCTGGTGTGTGGTCCTCCAGGGGCTGTAGGTAGATATTTGCTCCACAATGAACCTCAATGNTCGACATGGGGGAACCTTCTGGCAGCTTCTTACACAAGCCGCCCTGCTTTCAAAACCTTGCCATGTAGACCAAACACAATACAATTTCTCATCAGTAGTATCCCATGTAGAAGACTCTGATGGCCCTACTTGTACCAGGTGGTTTTAGCGTGTCTTATTACAGACATATAACCACTGATTGCACTACATTTATCTATGTTTGTATCTTTTGGTAAGGCAAAATAACCATTAGACCAAAAAGCAGTAGAATTACTGAATTCTTTAGCTGCTTAGCTAGTTTTAAAGTAGCAAATGGAGTAACATAATTAATCACATTTAAGTGTCCATCTTGACTCCAAATTGGTTCAATGACTTAGTAAAGTGGTTTCTTTTTTGGGGGGCTTTAACTGCCCTTATCTTTATAATCTGAACACTCCGTTGTACCCTGCAAGCATTTACTGACTTCTGTTCGTTTGCCTAACCAATGAAGAATGTTCGTTAAGTAAGAAGTACTGTGCAAAGAGCAAACTGTGGCTCCTTAGACTGTTTCTAAACAAGCTTATGCAATGATCAGTGAAAGTCTATGTAGTTTCCTTGTCCTGAATGTTTCCACATGTATGTGGAACATAAACATGCTTAGCAAAACCAAGGTGCAATAATTATATCTTACCTAAAATAGAATTCGAAGGAAATGAAAAGATTTAGAAAGCTATAAAGGCAATTAGAGTGTTTTACATAGTTACTTTTTGTATGATCATACTGATAAAATGCCTTGCTTGTGATATGCTGTGGTTTGTTTTGAACTGAATGCCATCAAGCAAGGTTCTCTTTTTCTGATTAAGGGTTTAATACCTCATTTCCCTAGTTCTGTACTATATATTGGAATATAGAGTCATATAATGCTTTGAAATATGCTGAGTGAATACTGTAGTACTGCAGAGCCTACTCATGCAATTATTGTAATAATCATTATGTGCAAAAACAGCTTTTAAGTATGTGCTGAAATAACTTTTGTTTGTGTGAATTGACTTGGATAAAAGAAGAACTTCATTATCTGCATCTGCACTTGAATTATCAACACATGGGACATATGTACTCTGTACATTTGTATTTATTCTTAGATTTCAGCATGACGTGGGGTGAGTGCTGCCTGAGTGATGACAGGAAGATCTAAATTTTGCAGAAAATAACATACCCATCCTGTAGTGGCTAGATGCCAACCAATTCTAGTGTTAGTATGAGGGAGTCATGAGACACAAGTGAGAGTCACACAGAATAGAATATTCTCCACTGCTTCTTAACGCTTTCCATGACAGAAATAGCCCCTTGAAGTGAGAAATGGTAAGCACTGGGGTAAAGCTGTTACAATAAATCCAGCTGATTATGCCTCAAGTCTGCTATAAAGCTCATTCGCTAGAGCAAAGAGCTTGAGACAGTCTTGCAAATACTTAAAGTGAAATTTCATTCTAGACTATTAGTTTGTTGGCACTGGTTCTTGGTTATTGTTGCAAAGCCAAGACTGCAACTTTTTTAATTGACTCACAAATTCATTGTCCCCCATTTTGTGAAATGCCAGGAATTCAGCCCACCTCAAGCCAGCAAGTCGTCTTTAACTGTAGAATAAAGCAAATATAACCCCAAAGAATGTGACCTGCTTCTGTATATTTGAAACGTTTTAGTTTCTTCTTATTGCAGATATGAACAAAGCATCACCTAAGTCTATAGCAAAAGAACTTGCAGTCCTTCACGTTGGCAGCTGGTGTTGGAGGGAGGCAGATAAGGAAAAATATTTCTGCCCAGACACACACATGCACACACAAATACACATAAATTATTTTCATTCTTGATTCTTATCCGTTCCTCTTCATTTCCTTCTCAATAGACTGTAAAATAAAGATTTCTTTTTACTGTAGTATTGTCAGAATATTGTATTTTAAATCTGATTTCCACCACCCTCTCACCACCAGTGTGGGCAGGTTTATGTTGGCCATGTGTTTGGCTTATTATTTAGTATTTTCAAGGGGAAATAAGGGAGTTACTTAAACTCATTTATCATCTATCAAATGCCTGGAAATGTCTTTGGAGCCCAGTCCAGCTATTCATAAATTAATGAAAAATAAAAAACAAGGCAATCTGAAGACTGGATTGTAAACTGATGTAAAGCATAGCAAACCACCACCACCCACTGTATCCTTACTCCACTAATCTGATTTAATTTAGTCAGTTGCTTTGATCAAAACTTTGATGGAATAAGAGAGCTGTCTCTGTGCTGTCAAACAGGAATATTGACTATTTTTCTTATACATAGTTCTACACTGGACTTTTTTCTTAATTTGCCCTTGTCTCCCAGAAACTCAAAGCAGCTAAAAGCTCTTTCTTTTTCTCCTCACTGAATCCTTTCTGCCTATATTTCTAAGACAAAGCTCACATAAAAATGATGTACTTACCAGTCTGTTGACTTGTCTGTGTTCTTTTATAGGTCAGTGATCTTTGCAGAGTTGAGACTGCTGAATTAGGAGACTGCCATTTACTGCTGGAAAGGTTTGTACTAAGTCAGATGTGTAGAATGGCTTAAAATTTTCGGTCACCCAGGTGTAACAGCACCAGTCCTCACCTCCCAATCAGCTTTTTCCTCTTCTCCACCCTCTACCTACAGGGCAACATCATCTCTCTCCATCTTCTGATTTTTTTAGTAAGAAATGGCCTAACTACTCTCTGCAAACTGATTTGACAGGATATATCAACCCCTAAATTTTGCCTTTATCTTTAAATAATTTTCGTGGTTCCATAGTAATTTTCATAGATTCTTCTGTTCTCAACTGCATTTGTGTTATATGAAGCGGATGAGGATATATTAGCCCTCACTGAGATAAGAGAAAAATAGGTCATTTTCTGTCGTTTCCCTTTTTGTGCACAGGATGTTTAAGGGCTAAAATGATCTGGCCCAAAATGCTGAAAGTTACTTCATATTCTAGTTCATGGAAGGTTGCCCAAGGCAAATGGTTACCCCAGAGACATTTAGGAAGGATCTGGGTGGCAGACAGTCTCAATTTAGAAGCAGGTACAACCAAGTTCATACCAGGCAGAACAACTCAATCAGTCTTGCACAGTCACCAGCAAATTCAGGTGAGGTCTTACATACTGACACCACAATTATGGTACGTGGTACTACCCTCAGGACTACAAGCACCCCAGTGATGAAATTAAACATAATACTATGTGCTCACAGTTAGTAATTTCTGAAGCTCAAAAGTCCAAGATAAACTTTTGCCTTTGCCATACACTTGTACTGAACCAACACGGATTCTTGCTCTCCTGTCTTGGAACCCCGGGTCATCATCATATATCAACTTTTCTGACGATGGACCTGTTTGTAAAACAAAACCAGATTAAAGTTTTGGGAGCAGGAGGGATAGGAGTAGTATGTCAGTTGTATGTGTGAATGTGGCATGAAATTATAAACTAATACATCTATAAACACACACCATTACAAGAGGGACAAGAGAGGAGGAAACTGTAGTGGATTTTCACAGTAAAGCTCTGCGCTGTAACTAAGAACTTCTATAAGATGAGCATTTTGCACTATAACTGTGGAAACAAACAGGTTATGTCTAAGTTGGTTTTGTGATCCGGAGTACAGTGCGTCTGTTATGGTATGAGTCCTTCTCCAAAGTTCACCTTCCTATGTGAACAACCTTTCCAAGCGCAGTCACTGAACTACATGGGGACAGTGCAAAGAGACTTAATCTACTTTAGGAACATCATTGCCATTTCAGGTTGTGCTGAAGCAATTTTATTTTATGCATCATTTGCTGTGGTTAACAGGCACCACAGTCCACCCGCCTAACAATAAAAGCAAAAAACTTTCCTTGCTGATCCAGACCTGAATTCTGGGTACTTTGCCAAGACATTCACCCCTCATCAAACAGAATGTTCTTTTGAGAATGATAAATGCTTACTTTTCCTCCTTCAGCATGTCATACTTGAAGGAAAAAACAAAACAAAACAAAACAAAACAAGTTTTCCAGGAAAGTTAATGTTTCTGCCTGTCAACCTTGAAGGTGACTCTTTTAAGGTTATATTAGTCTCTTTTAAAACTCCTGTAATGGAGTTTAAAAGCCAAGTAGTAAAACCACAAAAGACTATATCTCCTAGTATGTGCTAACTACTTACAGGTCTAAAGATCTTATAAATGTCTTACTCTTGCATGCTGAAAGAGGAAAAAATCTGAAATGTGAGACATATAATTAGTTTCTAAAGATACTATTTGAGATTTTCCTTTTCTTTCATGGTTCACATACCATATTTATTTAGCTCATCCTTGTTTCCAATGCATTTTAAAATTTCCCAGTACCATGTAATGGTTTTGTTTGTTTTATCAAAAAATAGCATTAAATTGGAATTTAATTCTAAGCTGTAAATAAAATATCATTTGAAATCTGACGATTTCCTCAACAGAGGTCCATGGAAATTATTTTAGAATTCATTTCAATCTGATGACATCTGCCTTTTTTGACTGTAGTTCTAGGAAGGTGAATTAACTGTCTCTGTCTTATGAAATTGAAACCCAATAATGGACCTGCATAATTTCTTGTTTACAGAATAAGTGAAACTATATACACATGCACCTTTCTTTTTTTGAATATTTCTCTGACTTACAATACAGAGATAGGTGTTCTGCTTGGAGTTCTGTGAGAAAAAAATATCAGGTTTTTAAAATTAAAACATTTCCTCCTTAGAATAAATCCAGATTCATACAAGTCCAAGTTTCTCATGGTGGGAAGTCAGCATCCTGCAATAATGTCATCACAGCTAACAATTGCTTCGCGATCAGCCTTCAATATGTATTCCATTGTTAAAATTTCCCCCTGGCTTCGCATTCTTCTAAGCTGGTTATTGAAACAAAATAAAATACCAGGAGGGCAATTTCAGCAAAAGAAGAGTGCAGTTAGTACAGATCATTGAACAAAATATTTTTCTGCCGGCTATTCTAATTCTAACCAGGCAAAAAATCTACATCAAAATGTGGATATTGCCACTATGAAATCTCATTCTCCTCTCCTTCTTATCCCCTCCCCCCAGATACTTATATGACAATAAACAAAAAAAATTGTATGAACTGCTAATGTGTTCTTCCCCCAGGTAATAAGAATTAATTGAAATAAGAGTATCCTGATTTCTGTCTCTTACTATTTAATTAAAAATAACAAAGGCCTGGCTTCAATGACCCATTTTCTTATATTTTTTCACCTTTTGGAGGTTGGGATAAACTGCTTTGCTTGGCTTCAGTTGCTGTGAATAATTTTTAAAGGATAGTGGCGAACAAAACTCACCATTTGTTGGACTAACAACTTATTGCTGACCTCATATGACTTAAATTGTGTCCCTGCCCATGGCAGGGGGGTTGGAGCTTGATGATCTTGAAGGTCCCTTCCAACCCTAACCATTCTATGATTCTATGAAATATAAAAAAGACTGAACAAAATAAAACAAAAGCAAAGGAAAAACAAAAACCAACCAAAAAAGAACCCAACTAAAAACCAGAAACAAAACCAAAAAAGAGCTAGCCAGTGAAGAAAACAAAAATAATTACTGAACAAGACTTTAACTGAATACTATGTTAATTTTTACAGTTTAGCATATTTCTTTTTCGTCCATAGTAACAAGCAAAATCAACTTCCATAATAGAAGTTTATCACACGGGTTTGCTAGTGCAGGATTTTTTTCTCATCCAGTTTTCCAGGACTAAATTTTCTGCAGAAAAATTTGGCTAGTGTTTCAGATGGCTACTGAAGAACACACGAGACATCTAACATGTGGAATTATTTAGTATCCTGCCATGAGGAAGGGTCAGTTAAGAAAATTTAATTATATTGTCAGCACTGATAGTAGTCCCAATAACACAGCTGCCTGACCCAACACATACATACTTATAGACACACAGAGTCAGCCAGGGCTTAATGTATGAATTACTCTGCAATATGTGGATTAGGTTTTAGGCAAGGCTTTGGACTTTTCTTGTAGTGTTTGGGTTTTGGTTTTGGTTTTNAGTTTGTGCTGCTGCTCTGTTGGAAACACTAGAAATGAACAGTCCCAGCCTGCCAGGGGCTCTGACTCTTCTTTCCACTCCCACACTAATTTTCCTCTCCTTTCCTATACAGCAGGAACTGGCCCGAGCCAGACCAGAGACATACCTTTGGGACAAGAAAATTCAATTTTGCATGCACTGTTGAAAATCTGCAAATTTGCTCTGGACGAGCACATTTGAGAATCAGCTGCAGATATTATTTTGGCAAGGGCACATAGAAAAAACCCTGTCAAGAATTCCACTGATACAAATCTCAGCAGGGTTTTTCCACCATCAACATCAAATTAACTCATCACCATCCTTACAAATGAATACCAAAAGAAAATGAGACATGTAGCAATGTTTCATTTGGTTTGAAGATTTTTGAGATTATGTTTCAATGCTTTCTAATACAAAATGAAAGAACAAAGCTGGATTGCTTGTAACTTTTATGTTCAGAAAATCAAACTTCAGTTAACAGGAATGTAAATCAGATATTAGTTCACTCTGCTCGAACACACTTTGAGTCATTATGCTGTGCATGTAACAAGGAATAATNTTGGGTTTTGGTTTTGGTTTTTTGGTGGTTTTTTTTGAGGTGGTGGTGGATTTTTTTCTTCCTTAATAGAAAATTACTTATTAAAAATTTTTTGGCTTCTTTTTTTGCCTGATTTTTCTTGTGGGACTAGAAGTTAAATCAAATCAGGTCGTAATCAACTATAAATTCAGAGTTCAAAAACTACCCTAGGTCATGCAATAGACCCAGGAAATATCCTCTCTCCTTCCCAGGGGTGCAGCAGATGTCTGCTCCTACTCATCCACACATCTGGGGTTGGGCAATGCAGCAATGAGCATTTTGTGATGCTCTCANGCACATTTGAGAATCAGCTGCAGATATTATTTTGGCAAGGGCACATAGAAAAAACCCTGTCAAGAATTCCACTGATACAAATCTCAGCAGGGTTTTTCCACCATCAACATCAAATTAACTCATCACCATCCTTACAAATGAATACCAAAAGAAAATGAGACATGTAGCAATGTTTCATTTGGTTTGAAGATTTTTGAGATTATGTTTCAATGCTTTCTAATACAAAATGAAAGAACAAAGCTGGATTGCTTGTAACTTTTATGTTCAGAAAATCAAACTTCAGTTAACAGGAATGTAAATCAGATATTAGTTCACTCTGCTCGAACACACTTTGAGTCATTATGCTGTGCATGTAACAAGGAATAATATGAATATCATCAGAACAATACTGTGCTCTAGACAAGCACAAAAGAGATATGAAACTATATGGCATAAAGTCTAATCTTAATTATTATAAAATGTGGTTAGGCTTTCAGTCAATCACATCTGTAGTCACAGCAGTACCTTATTCATTGTTATTTGGTATTCATATTAGAGATTTAGCTGCTGAACTATAAGAACTAGGAAATCTTTGAATTCATAACTTTCAAAATGCTTGTTTTGAGGATTCAGTGCAATATTTTTATACATACATGCACATTCATACAATGATAAAATTTGAGAGCACAAGGAATCTAAATAATGATGCTTTCTAAAGCTTATTTTGAAGGCAAATGATCAGTCAGAGCAACAAATGGAAAAGCTGGGAGACAAGTAAAGTAAAAATTTTGGAGGATAGATCTGCAGTGGAATATTTAAAATTGAATGTCACCATTTAAACTTCAACTTTAATCTGGTGGATTAACAGCAGTTACTCAGTCAGAATTTAATATGTACCCTTACATCAGATAGAGATGTGGACAGTAATGGATTTGACACCTCCAGTTCATTACTTATTTTAGACAATCAAATCTGTTTCAGTTTTTATTATAAAAGGATTGGTAGAATGAAATAAAGATAATGTTTTTACAAAACTGTTTTGGGGAGCCCATGTCAATTTATGCGTCAAACTCAGTTTACGTCAGGGAAGTCTAGTGGCATGAACACTGAAATTACATCTTGCAAAAGTGTGTTTCAGATGCAGTCTAATTTATCCTCAATAATACACATGTATTTACTGTTCACTGTATGAATATCTCTAAGGCTTTGGGATCTGAAAACTAAGTGCAAGGTGACAGAACTATTCAAGATAAAAACTGAAATATCTGGGACAACTAGAACTTCAGAGAACCAGCAGATCACAGAGGGGAAAATGACAAGGAGATTGTCTCTTAAAACTCAGACCATCAAATCTGCTCAGCAGGTCAAACTACTGGGCTGCTGCAGAGAGGTGTTCAGCTTCCTGGCAGCATTTAAATGGCTAAATCCATGGAATAGTAATAGCTCAGGAGTGGAGATTGTGTTCATCAAGGACAGCTCTGACTCTGAGCCTTCTGCTTATTTATTTATATATAATGAAAAAACAAAAATATATATGCATAAATATATAAAAATATCTATTAAGAGAACGTATAAATACATATGCATACACACACACACATATATGTGTATATATACTTATATACACATTGATATTGCTTTATCTATTGACAAACAGAAAAACAAGGCAGAATTTTTATTTAATTTTTGGCCAATCACTTCACTACCAGGGGAAATGCCAGTAAATGTAACGCTTTGGGAAGAATGTGAGGTGTCTCTCTAACTACCTGACAGCAAACGACTTCTGACCCTTAGAGAAAAGCCTGGTACTGGCTGTTTGACAAAACTGAATTGTAAATAATGCAGCAGTAAAGCTGATTATTCTGCAGGATAAGTTTATCTTGCAATATACTCCATAATAATTTATATTATAAAGCATATAAGCTACAAAACATGGTGGTTCAATTTTTCTTTCTCCATCTTGATAGAGAAAAGTGCTATATAATGTCTTCTTTAAGAAAAGGCATTTCTGTGACAGGAAATGAAAGGTCTAGTATTCATCTCATGCAGTTTGAGGTAAATCGTTCCTTTCAGTGAAACGGATGAGGATGCAGTCCCGCAAGAGCAGTATCCAGGAGAAACATCAACAGAAGCTTTTCTTTCTTTCCTCTACCAAAATGCTATCACTAGGTAAGAAACAGTTTCTAAGATGTTTTATTATATGTAAATTTTAATTCAGTGCAAGGCTTATCGGTTCATAAACAATACAGTAGCAGGTAGTCTGGTTACAATAAAAAGATAATGCCAAAATTGCAGCACATTATTTTCCTACCTCAATTTTACAGTAGAAAAGACTGGTTAATAATTTAAAATGTAAGTGTTGTAATTCAATATTAGTACAGCTATTCTTGTAGTCATTGTTAATAAATTCATTGCAAAACAGCTTACGTTTTTCTCTTCTGCAAAAGTATAGAGTTTATGTGCTAAATTACTAAAATAAAGAAATACTATCTTTAACTGGAAACTATAGTAATAATAATATTTATGTCAATATATTCATAAACAGTTTAATTACAGTTATAAGTTGAAATGATAATTTTGTGATACTGTCACAAAGATCACAAAATACTTCAAGAATTCATAATTCAGCCTACTATTTGAAGTTGCAGTTGTAGAAGACCTGGTCCTCTTTCTGGATTACACATGTGCACAGAATTAGTGCTTTTATCTAGACTTAATTCTGCTTGTAAGTGGAAAGTTTTGTTTCTAGCATTTCAAGACACAGTTAGTGACTACATAATGAGATATCTATTAATCTTGTTCCCATTCTAAATCAAAAGTTTCAGGTGGGCAGAGTGCTGTGTCATCTTGTCTAGACTGTTTTTGTCAAGAAAGGTTGGACCAGATGACCCTTGAGGCTCTTTCCAACCTAGTATTCTATGATTCTATGAAAAGTTGGAATAATTCTCTGAAATAAATTAAATAATAATAAATAATTTAAAAATTACAGTGATTATTGAAGCAAATGCAGGGATTGAATAGTGATCAGAAGAACAGCAGAAGAAAGCTGTCAGGTAGAGATACGAAAGATAAACGATAATGCTGAAGTTTAGTATTTTTATATTTTGATATGGATTATACAAGGACTTGGGATTCTGTGTTTTGTAAGAAGTTATCTTAGTTATGATTGTGCATCATGAACAGAAATAACAAAGTCAGCTCCCCCAAGCCATAAAAGCATGAGGAACAAGGACCAGAAGAGGAACCCTGTTTGCCTACAGATACGTATTCTTTCTCCCCTACATCTATTTTCCATTCCTGTCAAGACAATCTCATCTCTCTTTCTAAAAATTGTACGAAATTCCCACTCAGCAAGGGACAGCCACTCTTCCAGCCAGTTTGCAGCTGCATGTGTGGTACCCACTATGCCTATGCACACAGGTTGGCCAGTTGCCTCTTGCCAATGGAATGCAGAGTCTCCTTCCCCCTAACCCTTTTAGGAAACAACAAGTTTATTTTTTCTTTCACATTCTCTGAAAGGAACAACATTGACTACAAGACTGCACCCATTTGTCATACCACTGTATGGGAAACAGAGGAATGAAAAGCATGCTCCCACACAGCCCAATTCCACAAATTCCTGTTCCAGAAGAACCATCTTCCTTAGATTTTTCTCTTTTAACACAAATTTTGTTAGATTGGTGATCAAAACCCAGAACCCCTAATGAAGAGTTCTGAAGAATAAAGCACTCGGAATGAAGGTTGCAGAATTTAATACTTAAATAGCTACTATAGCCCATAAATTAGTTTTCAGATTCTACACTGCAAATTAAACTACAAACTAGAGTGACAAAGACAAGATAATTATCTCTACTAACTTTTAGGAGAGGTAGCTATCAGTGTCAGTCCTGCCCTCCTTCTCTGTGCTTCAGTAATTCCTAATGAAGTTCTACAAGAAGAAAATAAAAGGGAACTTTTTACACATTAAGTACCTTTCATAGTCAAGGTTTCACAAAGCCCTTTAAAAAGTAATGAAGGCAATACTAACAGTACGGCTTCTCTAAAAACAACCCAAGTACTATTATATCCAAACTAGTCAGCTTCGGGCTGAGAGGCTGTTTCCCAGTGGCAGCAGACTGCGGACTCAGTGGCCCACCTGGATTATAGCTTTCTGCACCTGCCCACCTGTCCCTCCAGCTGCTGAGAGAGCAACAACAGTGACCTTGCACAAGCAACTGAGTCACCTGTTAGAAATGAGCTAAGAGTTCGTTTTGTGTTTTCACTCCTGGGCATTCACAGGTGACAGATTTATCCCCAAATAAAAGAATTTCCCTAAACTTTTACCAGTTTCTTGCTGATTTAGAAAAAGAAACACAACACCTTTATGACAAATGTGTGGGGATGTGCTTTGTTAGGTTTCTACCATTTGTTATAGTAGTTCTGGCAATATTACATTTTATAGATTAAAAGGGAAGTAACCTTAAAGGTTGTTATTATGAAGGATATTGAGTTCAGATAAGTCATTCTTCCTGACTTATGCCATTCAAATTGTAGTAATACATTTTTATTCTCTGAACCACACATTCAGAAGCCAGTGATGATGTTAAAAAACCAATCTTGTCTCTAGCCTTGTTCTGAATTCAGACCTGACACTATTCTCATACCAAAGCAGTTGTCCCAGAGTCTAAAGAAAAGGCTCAAGTGTCAGTTCTATGAAGGACAGTGTACTTCCCAATAGCCACAAGAGCCCTCAGAGTTAATGTAAATGAAAATCACATTTCAAATATAACTTCTGCTTCACATTCTTTTTCTCTGACTCAAAGTGCCTTAAACAAGACTTGACTCAACATGAGAATAAGAAGATTCATCTCCTGCTTTGTGTTTAACTCTGTGAAGGCAAGATTTGACTTATGGCCGCATGCCAGCAGAATGAAGGACAAACATTCGAAAACAAGAGCATGACAACATTGGTAAATTGCACATGGTTTATAATCTGCAATCTTTTTGGTGCTGTTAACACATACTTCTCTTTTGAAGAAGTTCTCCTTAGATTTGATCATCAAGTTATAGCAGCAAATTGACTTTGATAATTACACCTAACAAGGCTACATAATGTAACACAGGTAATGAGATTTTAATTCACCAATTCATCTTGTGAATGAGTACAAGAAGTAACAGCCAGCCTCCAACACTACTTTACACGGTTTCAGTGCTAGTTATATTCTGCATGTGTGTTACCTTACCTGCAGTGCCATTATTTATGCAAACCCATTAGGAAAACAGGTTTTGCTCTCATTTCGGAGACCTATTACAAAATTCACTCAAACAAAGATGAGTTATATCTTTTTAATAGTTTGCCTGTCTAAAGAACAACACTTGGAGACAGAGTCATCTTGTCATGCCCTTCCCTAGTGCTGGGAGTGTGGAGGGAGGGAAGGGGGGGATTGCAAAAGAAAGTGTGGTTTTCATTACTGGTGGGTACCGTACTATAAAATAAGAAACCGCTTCCCAAAACCATTAATTTGACTGTGTAAAAGAAGCTAAAGAAATTGCAACTTGTTAATTTTTATCCTCTACATCACCTCTTTTCTACATTAGAGACATAAAACCACAGGCTGTAGAAAAAGGGTAAGTTTGTAGCTACAACTCATATGGAAATATTAAAGGCGTAACAGGATCCAGACCATCTAATCCAGGCATCTAACGTCCATTTACTTTTATGTATGGAATGAGGCAGCCTGTGTGAAATAAGTGTTCTTGTAATGGGGAGAGAAGGAGCCTTTAAAGTTCTCTGCAGAGAAGAAAACTGTACAACCTAGGTAGTATTGCAGTTCAGAGACTTTCATTGCCACGGATGCTTTCATGACTGGTTGGACTCCTCAGGCATTTCCTTTGCAAATGCTACTTAGTTCAGGGTCAGAAAATTTACATGCAGGATATTTGCCTAAATTAAGTGAAATATTTCCCCTCTGCAGTGCCCTAGACTGCATACGATCATGTTATTTCAGAGATCATGCACTTGACATACAAACCACAATCACTAGCAAATATCAATTTTTTTAAAGGCTAACTCCACAAGACTGTCCTCATACAAGAAGTGTGGCTCTGAAGAACACTCCAAAACATCCATAATTTTTTTTTTTCCAATCCAAAATAAGCATGTCTGATGAGGAAACCATGTGTGTCAGAATCTGGGTCTGGATGTGTCGCCTGGATCTCAATAAGAATGTTGTGCTAAAAACATAACAATTTATGATGTAATATGTATTTCCAGACAAATACAAGGTAAAATCAGGTTCCTAGAAGTTGTTTTGATAGTTTCGGTATGTACTATTTTGGTTTGATTAAAATAAAAATAAATTCTTAAGCAAGCTCCTGATGAGAATTTCCCTTTTGCTGAAAACATTTTCCAGCTGAAAATTTCAAACTGAGGTACTTTGTGATATTTTTCAATATATGTATAAATAAACCTTTAGTTTGACTGCATCTCCAGAAATGTTTATACTATGTATAGGATTGTTCCAGGATTGCAAAATATCTTGTCTTCTGAACTTCAGAATTTTTAGTTGTTTTTTGGTTTGTTTTTTTGTTTGTTTGTTTGTTTTTTTTGTCGGGGGGGGGGGGGGGGGGGGGAGGGGG
>VXBW01002924.1:179550-192184 GCA_013400375.1 Thinocorus orbignyianus
CTTTTGATGCAGCCCAGGATGGGATGGCTTTCTGGGCTTAAGGCACACACTGCCAGTGCCAGAAACTCATGCTGATTATTATAGCCACAAGCACTCCCAAGTCTTTCTCCTCAGGGCTGCTCTCCAACCATCCTCTGCCCAGCCTGTATTTGTGCCTGGGGTTGCCACGTCCCAGGTGCAGGACCCTGCACTTGTCTTGGTTGAGCTTCGTGTGGTTTTTACCAGCCCACCTCTCAAACCTGCGCAGGCCCCTCTGGATATCTGTAATACCTTAAACTGGATGGCGTACTATTTTTCCAAAACAGTCATATTTACACTTGGTGTTTGTTATCTGTGCTTCTACTTGTTTTCAACTCATGACTCTTCTGGTGGTCAGCACTGCCTAATGAACTTAAAGAGCTGTCAATATTTACTTGTATTGTGAATCAAGACACATGTTTTTCACAGGTTTGACAAGGTAAATAAATATAATTTTGTGGGCCGCTGGACAGGTAAATTGTGATGTATCACACTATATTAAAGCCTCATTAATTTCCAGATAAGTTTTTAAATAGGTGAAGAAAATTAGATAATAAAAGCATTCTGGAAATCTAGGTGGCAACACTTGGTTTTCAGAGATGTAGATTAACGCATATAAGAGAGAACCTATTTTGTTCTGACTGATTCCAAAACTTTCAGACATAAAAGTATGACAAACCCATTTGACAACATGTAAATGGTATTAGGTTGTCATTGCTAAATTGAGTTTTTTACCACTTTCTTTCTCCTGTTTTTCTGACATGAGTTTTAAAATGTTATCAAAAAGGAATTCACTAAACCTTTCAATGTAAAAACTCTTAAGGACTAGAGATATTTTGTTTACTGACAACCAACCCAAAAACAAATGCCTAGGTAAATATTAATGGCATCCTAGGGTGATTCTATCCTTGAATCCATCCTCTGTAAATAAGTTAAACTGTGACCTCCAATTTTCCTTCTTTAATACATATCAGGCAGAGGAAAAGACTAACAGCAGTTGGATATGTAAAATTCAGGAGAAATGTCTTTCAAGAAATGGATAACCAGCAGAGACAAGAAAAGAACAGCTTAGACTTCAGATGTCCTTGAATAAATTGGGACTTCAATAGCACAGGTTTATGGCTCAGTGTTGTTTAAAAGGAGAGAAGGGAAATATGTACATTAGACAGAGTAAAATATTACAGTTCTGGAAAAGCAGAAGTTTTTTTACTTGTATATGATTTAAGTTTCTTTCTCATCTTTTTATGGAGATTATTGGCAGGACTATATATAACTCTAAGCAAGAATGACTGAATAAGGAATCCAGATATTTACAAGATTATCTACCAATACTTTACTAAGTATTATTTATCTGCTGACATTGTAAGAATTAACTATAATATCTTGGCCAAAACCACTAAAATTTTGGGGTAGAAGCAAAATAATTCCATGTAAACTCTGCTGGTTTATCGTATTAGACAGGCTATGTTTTCTTCCTAATTTTACACTATTTCAAATGACATTCTCTCATATAAGCAATTGGTTCCACTCCCTTAATTATTTTCCATAAACACACATATACGTTCCTTATATTCTTAGTTAGCTTTTGTCAAGAGTACAGATTTTGAATTGTTAGGTCGATCTTGATCATTATCTTTCCTTCTTGAACCAGAGAAGAAGGAGTCAGAACCTTAAAACAGGCAGTATGAAGTAGATGGTGAAGACCAAAATGAAAATTTCTGGTTCATTTTGCCTGTAATGGCTAGATAAACATATAACATTCCTGTGCTTTCTCCCTCCAAGAAAATTGTTGTTGAATTTATAAACCTTAGAAGAGAATCCACAGACTTTACTGCCTTCTCATTGCTAATTCTTCCTTCCATTTCCTAAAGTTATGCATAAACTTTGTCCTTGAGAGATGAGCACAATAGAGGCAGAAAAAAAAATGTGTTTTTTTTTTTCCCATTTTCTGCCTTGATGCAATTAGCTATAAGAATCTCACATATATTCTGATGTCTTTTCCTCTGTCAGAAATGGTTTCACAAACTAGAATTGCACAGGTACTTCTAAAGGCTCAGTCACTTCTTGACCAGCAAAGGGAGAATTTAGTGTTTCCAGCGTACAATACTCACACAGGAAACTCAAAATGAACTTTTAGTTCCTTCCTATTCTCCTTTTTCCAAACTCAATACAATGTCAGCAACATACGGACTAAGATTTCAGAGTTGTGTTGGAGAAAAGCTATACCCTGAAAGTGGAAGTTTCTTTTTCTTGAAATCTGCTGCTGAACTGTTTCCTGAAGCCCAAAAACTCCTTGGTGAGTTTGTCTGAGGAAATTAGATAATAAGTAGATGTGCAGTCTTTCTTCTCTGCAGCAGTTAGGGATAACAGCAGTTCATGACTTTTCGGTAAAGTCAGGCACCAAAAGCACTGGGTGACCCCAGGTACGGCTCTGAGGTTTCAGTAGAAGTGGAACAGCTGAATTACAGCTTGTAAATACGAAATGCCATCTGTTTCTGCAGAGCAGCTGATTAACATCTTCATGTAAGGACCTTTTACAACTTGATTTTCTGTCATATCAGAAAACAGTCTTCTCAATTTTCTTCGGTTGTGTAATCATAAAAAGTAATATAAACCCACATTGATTTAGTTAAATTCTGCTCAAAGATGGAAGAGCAGGCAACCTGCTCAAAATATAATGAAAGTTCTAACAAGCATTCACATGGCTATTTATATAGAAATACTTCTGGACTATCTGCATGCCAAACTACAGCTAACTTTTACAGACTTCTGCTAAAGGGGGGGTAAACAATTTAAACTGAGATTGTATCTTCAAAAAGAAACTGTAGCTGATCTTCCTAGTTGTCCAGTGTTTCATTAATTTGTTGACAATTTGGAATTATTTTTTTTTTCTTAGCCAAGTAAGTTCTAAAATAATTAAATACTTAAAAAGTCTTTATGAAGAAATAAGTAAATGCATAAATACACAGGTAAAACTTTCTGCTTTCTATCTCACATTCTGTTTCTCAGCTGAGGGATTGCTACTGAAGCACTATGAATGCTGATGGAAAATAATGTTCCTAAACTATTGTTCTTAGCAACGGAGAGAAAAAAGAGTCAGATTTCTATTGCATAACAGTAGTAGCTCTCAAATCCAAGTGCTTATTGTGGCTGAGAAGAGTTACTCGTCCTAAGAAGGTAATGAACCTTCATTATGAAATTTACAGAAGGTTGATTAACAGTTCTCTCAATGCTTTGAAACCTGGAGTCCCAGATACTTATATTCTTATTGATGTGGAAGATTAGAAGCTACAAACTGAGAGCTGAGCATCACTGGCATTCACTTCGATTACGTTCCTCACCTCAAGTCCATCAATGACACCAAGTCAAACTTAGCTGCACAAAAAGTTTCAAGGAGGTGAAGCAATGCAGGGTTGCTCAGTGTGTAAAAATGGTAGGACATATACCTGTAAGAAGGACTAATTTATGGAGGCAATTAAATTCTCCTTCATACTGAGAATGTGCATATGTAATCAAAAAGGATAGACAGAAAATATACACTTCCCAATATATACTATTGTCTTATCTCCTTTTTGTGTCTTACTAAAGGTGTTGCCTGCAAATGGCTGTCTGGATTTCCATCTCTCAGTTATGAATGAAGTTTGAATTCTGTGGCATCTTAGAAGATTTCCAGTACACCTTTATGCAACTCTACCAAAGTGTCCATCATCAAAATTCAGTTTGCTCTTATCCTCACCAACATGCGATCTGATCTAGAGAGAGAGTTGCTTGCACTCTACTTGATTTATTGCCCCTTTCACTTCTGCTCATTATCTCTAGGTAACCTAATTCACCACTGAGTTCAGCTATCCTTTTTGTGCTGATTAAAAAATAACTCTCTGCTTGATGCAGACCTGTTTCCTTCTGGCTGAAACAAAGTAGTGATCCTCTGTTTGTCACTTCTCTTTGTTTGAATGAAAAACTACCTCTTCCTGCAGAATTCCCGAATTTTCCCTTGTCTTTGTTTAGTGTTCATGAGGAGTATGTGTCAAAATTGACCAGTGAATGACAGCTCCAGATATTGCCATAAAATTCCTTTTTTGCTACAAAGAGCAGGATGAAAGGATGAATTCTACAGCAATATTTTACTGACACTGACTGCTTTTTCCTATTTTCTAACCCCCCATCTCATAAACTATCAGATCTGAGTCAGTAGAAGTGCACCGAGAAGTTCATTCAAATAATGCCAGTCAAATATCCTTACAAATTTGTCTGCCTGGCACTTACAACTCCCAAGAATGACTGGGCAGGCGATGAGGGGGAGGAAGAAAAATGGTCTTTGCCATAATTCTCACTGAAATATTGTGAAATCCTGCTATTGCAATTACCACCTATCATCAAGGCAGCCAGTGTTGTTTAGTTGCTTCTAAGTTCCTCTTTTCTTGTTATTCACACAGTGATTTCTACAGTGCCTTATATTATGTCCTATTTTGGGATTAACTATCTAGCCTTCTATTTTGGAACTAAAGATTTGCACTACAATGCAAATTAGAAACTATTATGGAGATACTTTGGTAATTTTATAACCATTCTTGTGTAGAACAACTGTATTCTCACCCTTTTTTTACCTGAAAGTCTTTCTGTAGGCTTGTCTGAAAGTAACGGAGACTTTTCTTTTCTTTACAGTGTTGCTGCACTGTGTATTAATATTTATTCTGCTATATATCACCCCATGGTCTTTCTCAAATTTTTAATACATTTATCTAGTCAGGAAAACATTGTATTATGCAATTCTCTCCATTGTGATCTATCATTTTCTGTATGTCACTGTCTTTTAAAAGTAAAAGCAGGAACCTTATTACTCTTTAAATTCCCTACTGCCAAATGACACATGCATCAATGTCTATACATATGAAGTTATCTATAATACTGTTTTTGCTGCTTGTGTACCTGTTGTGTGCCTTTCTGTGGCTCAAGGTCATGATCACTCTAGCCTGTCCCCTGAAAATGGAAAAAAAAAAAAAAAAAAAAGGGAGAATTTTTTTTTTAAAGGTCCCAAGGGAGAAAAAAAAAGAGTGAGTATTTGTTATTTCAAGGTCCTCAGGAGAGTTTTCTGATCAGGACAGTTGTCCTTCAGACAAATATTTCTTAATAAGCAGCAATTGGAAAAGAATGTAGGAAGTCAGAGTGATACAAAATATGCATAAGTGAACTGATTGCTTGTTGCTTAGTGGTAACAGGTAAGTTGAGTTCAAGCCTCACTTGGATGCAATCCTGAGGCATGTCCTCTGGGAAATCTTGTTTTAGCAGGGGAGTTGGACTGGATGATCTCTAGAGGTCCCTCTCAACTCTGACAATTCCATAATTCCGTGATTCCATGAAGTGTTGGGAAACTGAAAAATGATCTTGAAATGTTGTGAATGACCATCTGCACCAGTGTAGCCACAATGACCTAAATCAATAGAATAAGACAAGGTAATATCTTTTGCTAGATCTACTGATACAGCCAAAAGCGACAGAGAAATTCATCAAGGACATAAGCTGTTCCTTAGGTCAGAAATAGTAAAAGCAGACTGTTCTCAGCATATACTTGTTTGAACTTCTGCATTCACGATTCAAATCTGAAGAAGGGTTTGTGTAACTCATGTCTTTGGGCCTTGTCCTCGAATCTGTCAGCTGTTGTAGCAGGGGTTATTTCTTCCTAATATAAGCCTTGTCTTGTTAAATAACATCTGAGATGTCTGTATAAAATGCAGTACAATTTTCCAACAACATTTTCTCCAAATTTGAGAGACGAAAGTATCATGTGTGACCCATTAATACTACCAGAATCCCTTCTTTTTCTACTAAACTGAGAAATCCAAAGTATTTGGCAAATAGAAGATAAGTAACATTAATATATTTTATCTAGCAGGTAGAAATTTAACTTTTGTTCTGCTTGTAAGCTTCTCCATCACTAAAATTAATAAATAGGGAACTACCATGAAATTGCTGAATTTACAATGGATTATAGTTCTATTTCTTAAACACCCATGTGAAATTTGCTCCTGAATATATTTCTCTAACTAGTAAGGAAGGTAAGACTCACATTTAAGATTTTGTATTTTCTGAAGGTAATTCAATCATGATTCCACACACAAAATGGTGATCTTACAAATAACAGAAGCAAAGTGTAGTATTACATATAAGTAAAAAGTCATCAGTGATTACAAGAATTTTCAAAATCTTTATGTAAATATTTTTGTGCCCATCTAAAAGCATGTTATAATAAATAAGAGTTTCATAACAAATGGTTAGCAAAGTGTTAACAAAAAAATCAACAAAAAAGAGGCTCTTACTAGTTTAAGGAACTTTGAATCAGTCAGTCTTACTGTGTCTAGAAAGCTAAAATATGAGGACAAAAGGCTGTTTACTAGTGAAACTTTGCCTGTGAATTAAATCTTATGTATGTGCCTATAGGGCAAATATATGGGTTTATATATCATATATTATGCAAATTTTCACAGAAATTGTTGTCACAGTACACAAAAAATTATATATAAAAAAGTTGTTTTGTTTTTTAAAATACCGTTTCAAAAGAAATAACAAAAATACATGCCTTATTTTTTTTCAGTAAGCAAGGAGAATTTTCTGCTTTCTACAGTCAGTGCATCCAACCTTCAAGGGTGAATGTCCTTGCCTCTAGCACTAAAAATTAGCTTTAAGCTTGGTTTAAATGGCTGGCATGGGATACTTCTATACCTAAAGGGAGTTTTCAAGTGACTGGACAGCTGCTATGGCAGAACCTTGCTTTTAATTTTCTTAGTATATGAAGTGTAAAGAAAAAATTAAGTAATTTATGTGTAGCCTGTGGTCAACCTAAAGAGACATCTTCCATAATTCAATATCAATCTGTTAGTTAACATTGGTTACATATCAGCTCATATCAGCTTTTATAGTATTTTTGATAGCCCTATGATTAGGCAAATGATAAGACATTAAGATACGAAGCATGCTTTATCCAATGCACAAAGCCTTCTCTGTTTCAATGTCTATTTTTTCATGATTTTATGATTAAACTGTTACTCTGGGGTAGTTTCCCACCGATTCGCATCTGTAATTATTCCTTTCTGTTTTCTCCCCTGTGGCTTTTATACTTCTTTAAGACCCAAGAAACAATATTTATTAAAATGATATATAAATTATGTAGACTGTTTAGTGCATTTAAAATTAATTTATCTCAGTACGTTGCCAATCTGCTGGCTTTTGTTCTGTACATTATCACAAATAATTATTATGCTTAGAGGTGACCAACCTAAAGTATATATTACAATATACTTTTGATTTTTTGAAAGATTAGATAACACCGTCAAATAATGCAGGTTATTCAGATCATGTATTCAAGAGTTCTACGTGCTCTTCTTGACTGAAGCAGATTTTATATTCACTTCTTAGAAGAATATGAAGTGCTGATTAAAGTTAGATTTGTCTGGCTAACCTCCACCACAGAATAAGTAGTGCTGAATAAACAGATAGATCAGGACAATTAATTTCACGACTTTTGTGACTCCAAGGCACAAAAATGCTGGATCTTGCCCAAAGTCCTCACAATAAATTGTGAAAACAGTGCTTATAGTTTGGAGATCATACACGAGCAAACAAACCTAAATTCCTCCAGGGCATCAACTGAGACCTCTCGATTGCCATTTCACTTTTCTCAGTTCATACAAATGAATGGAAGAACACAGTGGCACAATACGCCTTCATGCCCAAGCTGTGGGGCTTATCTAGCTAAGGGCTTCAAGGAAATTTAGTCCACAGTAGGAACGGCCCATGTGCCTCTCCCAGCAACTGCTGAACCCATCTACACCTTTAAAAATGCACAGAAAGGTAGTGTACATACCTTTCCCTAAGGAAATCCTTCAAACCATATAGCACACAAATGCCTTCAGCTGAACTAAGCTACTGCAAAATTACCTCAGTAGTTAAATGGAAAGCAAATAAAAAGAGTGAACTTTGAAACACCACCATAAAATAGCATTTGGGTGAACTGTCAAGCAGCACACTGAAACTATTGTTTATAAATAGAAACAACACAAACAAGGAGAAGTAATAATAAAAGAACATTTAATATCTAACATAAGAATGCAGAAAGTATGAAGTTTTACATAAGAATAATTGTCTGCATGGCTACAAAAGTTACACTGATCAAAAATAATTGAGGTTTATACCGAAACCACAGACAGGAGTTAACTTTAAAGAATGTTGTTTAAAAAGCTGGGAGGCAGTGCTTGGTAACGTTAGACCTCAATCAGCATGACTTGTTTCAAATTATTATATGCATTTAATCATGTTACTTCAATGAATATTTATTCTTTTCAAATATATGTTTTTATTAACTAAACAGGCACAAATTTCCATTACTTGCCATGGTAAAAGAAGAAAGAAAATAGAACTCTACAGAATTCCCGATTATGACTCATTTGATCTCTCAAGTTGGCTAACTGTTAGTGATAAAAAACATAAAAGCATGTTTTCATTTTGAAGTACTCATACAGAATCATTGAGTTTCCAAAGTAATTAAAGAAAAAACATTAAAATTACATGAACCCAGAGTAAAGGACCTGTATGTGTTCGTTACTTCAATGAAGTGTAGCATTTGGGAGCAAATCTCTTCAATATTCATAAAAAAACATGGCAGAGGAAGCAAGCGCTTATTAGTTTCAGGAGGAGGAAAAAAATAATTTTAATTCATGGTCATCCAGCAATTATATAACCACCTCCCCAGGGACCAAAAAGGGATGGGGAATTTTGTAAATAGTTACATACATAAACAGCATCCATCTTCTAGTGAGGGTTTGGTTCATACCTTGTGCCTTTTTTCTGTAGCAAAACTGAAGTCGTCTCTTTACAGCTTTTCACACCTTACCCTGATTCTGCCACCCTTTCCTTCTCTCACACAAGCAGTAAGTGGAATATGTTGCTAAACAAATTTCTCTAGTCATGGAAGGAACAAGTATAACTTGACCATCAAGAAAAATCTTAGTAGCATTTTAATCCTTCTGCAAAGTTATTTTTCAGTTTTTTAAATGAAAGAAGCACAGCTACTCAGACTGTCTACACTATTTTTGAAGACAGTTTCATCCATGTAAAAATGGAATTTGCTAGAGGTATTTTTTCCCACGTCGTCTTTAACAATTACATTTTCACATTCCACTTCTGATGGACTGTTTTGTCTTTTTCACTTCAAAATGACTTCCATTATTTTAATGTTTTTATTTCAGATCAGAAGGTAGAAGATAGTAGAAGAAAGTAAGTTCTTAGAAGTCCATACTTTTTTCAAGAGTCATTTTTCAAAAATAAGGTCTGTGTTCTTTCAGGCATTTATATTTTTTGCATTACCATCCTGTCCTCTTCAGAATTGAAAATATTATTATGCTATGTGGCTATCAGTAGTTAAATTATTTACCCAATGTTAATTTCTGGTCCCTATGACAAGTTTATATAAATTGGTGGCCATGAGAATGTAGGCTAAGATTCAGAGGCCAGCTTGTTGGCAAAGCATTACAGTCTCAGTAAATTCTGTGTTGGAGCGTAAAGAAAAGTTCTATTTAGTTGCAGAAGAGGTCACACTCAGTTGGACTATATGGATCACAGTGGGTTGAAATTTTTTATTTGCTCAGTTTTGAGTCTTCTGCATATCACTCTGGCATCTTGATATCCCCAGTCAATGAAGACTCCTTTATCAAGTCCATCTGGACCTGACAGAAATACATCATAGATTTAGTTAAATCGCTTAATATTATAAAAGAAGTTTTACTTGGAAGGAAAAAAAAAAAAAAGAAGAATCGATCTCTGGTCAGTAGACAGGTGCCAAAAATGACATCACTTAGGTCATCCTTTTAAGGAAATTGGTTTATTCTAAGTATTCTTTTTTCCACTGTATTTTGCCAGTAAACTCCCATGAAAAGGGAGTTTCAAAAGCTAGTCATTTCCCATTGAACAGCAGCTTTAACTTACAACCATCTGGCCACTTTATGCACAATTTTAGAATTATTTGCCCACAGAATAACACTTGCAAATCCTGTACAGAACTCACCACTTTTGGCTCCCTTTCCAAGGGAAAAATAAAAATTTGGACCATAAGTATCTGATAAGTGATAAAACTTTGGCTCAAAAATTATTATTTTTTCCATTTATCTGTGTGAAAAGTGGATATTTGAAAACTAGATGTTAGCAGACATAAAAGCCTGTAGTCAGATTTGAATCCCAAGCACAAAACTGTAAAATTATGAACACTTCAGAACAATGAGACAAATCCCAAGCCCTATTCTCTGTAATTTTGAAAACTTGTACACAAAAGAAGACAGTTTCAGCAATCATTAAAGCCAAGCAATCAGGCTGAAATGAAAACAAGATTTTCCAAGTCCCTTCCTGCTAACACCCTGCCTGCAAGCCCCTAGCTTGAACAGCAAAGTATAAAGTAATCTTTTGATGATTATTCATATTGTCATATATGTCCCCTGCTCTCCCCAGGTAAACGCAGAAAATTCCATTGCTTATTCCTGCTTTCTCAAAGCCATCACATTTCAGCTGGTCAGAATCTTTTTTTTTTCTGATGTGTCACTGTTCTGCAGTGAAACATTTTACTATTTGGGAAATATTTTTTCTCTTCAGTAGAAAAGCTGTAGCATATTTAATACATGCTGTCAAAAAGTCTGATGAGATTTACAATAAAAATAGTGGCAAACTTTGTCCTCCCTCCCTTAATTCATCTCAGAAACAGTCAAATACTTATTTAAAAAAACACAGTGTATGGAAAATAAAAGGCTCTATACTTCAACTATAAATGTTAAATGTAAAATTAAAGTAACAAAACTTTTGGCTATAACTCTGAAACTGGCATAGATTAATGTGTTTCTGTTATACATTTTATAAAAAAAAAAAAAAAAGAGAGAGAGTATAAAATCAAAATACCTTAATATAACAGAGCATCTATGGTTAATAAAAATTTTTCATTTTAAAATTTTGTTTTTAACTGCTTAAAAATATTATATGGAGCTCTTTTTTGGGGGGGTCTCAAACAGTAAATTTGCAAATATTTACAAAGTCTGACTCAATGAAGTTTAAGACTTTACTGGAAAAAACATTATAATAAGTTGAGTAGTTTAATCAGGTTTTATTTTTCTTGCATTCATGAATACTGAATTAGGAACTTGATAATCAACAAAAGCCAGTTTTAAGGAAAGGGAGGCTTTTTTTTTATATATATAAATGACACAAAATAAGACTCTGCTTAACATCTAGAAGTTACTCTTAAGAGGTTTATAAACCTCATTTTCACAAAGCCTGATCATAACATTGTTGTGTGTTTCCTGTGTTACAAATTCGGTTTACAGGGGTTTTTTTACATGCCAACTGCATTTGACATGGTCAGTAATATCACTCAAATTTTGAAATTGCCAGCCCAAGCATTTTGCACTGACTGCCAGTAGAAGTTAACCCTCACAGGCTGTGAAGACTTTCTGCCCAGAGTGCATCTGATTAGTTGAAAGATCTTAAAAATTGACACAGTTTATTCTAGAGAAATTGTTAGTGAGGAACCTAAACAAATAAAGAGCTCAAAGCAGAGCACAACTCTACAGCCTTGTTGAAAGTTTGCAGATGCCCTAAATAGTGCCAAGAAACCTTCTGCAGACATTTTAAAATGTAAACAGTAATATAAATATTATTACACCACAGAAAAATGGCGTGAAAAAGCCACATGTGGGCAGAAAGTACTGTTTACCAGGAAAATATAAATGTTGACATCCAGGCTCGGGACCTGCTTGTCTTCATGAGAAAAAACAAAAACAAACCAAACCAAAACAAAACAAAACAAACTAAAAAAAAATAATAAAACAACAAAACCCCAAACAAACAAACAAACAAAAAACAGAGTAACAATTCGAAATCTAGAGATGTTGAGGTTATTTTCACTGAAATAGCCTTCTACTCAGTCAACAAAGGTGAGGAAAAAATTCTGTGGGGTAGGACAAAGGCAGTGATAATTTTGCTAATTTTGTGATGAAGAACAGCACAGAAAAAAACAAAACTGCTGTATAAGACAGTCTAGTTTAATAGTATCTTCCTTACTGAAATCAGAGATTTGTCACTTTCCTCTTCTCCATCCACTTTTTGCTAAAGTAGGACCCTAAACCACATTCTCAGCTGATTTGCCCTGTCGATCCTTGTCTTACTTGAGCATCACACGGGAAAGACTCTCCATCTCTTCCAGGACTGGCTGCTCACCTGCTCTCATCTTGTTCTTGGAGGTGTGGGCAGCTGAAATGACCCAGGGAATCCGGGAATCATTTACAGGATAACCTGGCTGTGATCAGAGGTCACCTGCATATTCATACTCTGGTGCCCTGTGGGATTTTCCTAGCAGAAAGGTCATTACCTTTAGGTTATGATGGCTAGATGAGCTGAGTTCACTGTGCTTACCCCACTTTTTGGTCTGCATTGTTTTTTTCTTCAGTAATATCTTTTCGCACAGAGAGGTCTTCTGTTTAAAAAGTTTTAAGGATTTTTAGCAAATCATAGCAATCTCAAGGTTAATTCTCTTACATGTTTACACATACTTTATAATAATTATGGAAATGAAATCCTAATGTCA
>VXBW01002924.1:194452-228710 GCA_013400375.1 Thinocorus orbignyianus
GAGAAAGAATGACAAGCAAATCCCCTTACTTGATTAAATACCACAGAATTTCCAATAATTTTCATATGAACTAGTTTCATTTAAAGTTGTTTTTTGTGACATCCCTTGAGCTCAACTATTTAATCCTCATATTTCCCACAACCATTCCTTACTGAAAACAGTTTTTCCCTCAAAATAAATCGAAAATGACACTTCTGTTTTTCAAATTATTATACTGGAAGTTGTACTGTCCAATGTTACTGGACGGTAATAACTAAAATGTTTCTCAGAGGTTTAATTAAAAAATACACTACGGGGAGATGGCATTGTGCCTTGTCCAACTTGGTGACCTTTTGAACCTATGGACGAGATGGTCTGCCTGGCTCTATTGGCTCTTGGAAGAGATATGAGGGTGAATGATGTCTGCCAGGAAACTTTTTCATTTCCTCTCACTGCATACAACACACCGAATAACTATTTCCATGATGAAATACTCAGTGGCTCAAAGCTCAGTGATGGAAGACCAAGGTGTTTCTGCCAGTTCCAAGAACAAACGAGTCCTGGAGGATCTGTCTCATAGCACAGTCAAGAAGCAGGAAGGGAGGTTTATGCAAGATGACTACAGACGGGACAGAACCGCAGATGCATTTCACAGCAACTGTATGAGACTTACAGGGGATTGTCACTCCCATCTCCACAGCATTGTTATAGAACACAGTGTGGATTTTATGCATATTCTCTCATGGGGATTAAGAAGCATAAACTGACAATTTTGTCATTACAATCATTTTCACATTAAATCTATGTGTCGAAAAAAAGGAGGCTCTGCTTCTTCCCTAGCAATGCACAGCAAAGGCAAAATTACCAAGTAAAACTGGCTTTCTACTGGTAATAATTAGCATACTAGGAAAAATAAATATTTGTTGAGAAAGTAAGAAATTAGTTGCTCCTTCCAGCTATTCAGCCTTAGAAAGAGCTGGCACAAGAGAAAGAAATAGTGCCTTGGAGTGTAATTGCATGGCATTTGTAGCCTGTCTTGAGAATCATGTTAGCTATAATTGGAGAAGCTATTGATTTTGCAAAGACACAGTGCTGCATTATATTTGAAGATTTAAAATGATCTGACCATTAAAACAGCTGGTGCTGCCAGGATTGTTCTGCAGACCGAAATCTGCATTGATTCTAACAACATTTTGTTACCCAGCGGGCTGTGTACTTAAAGAAAGATATTTGCGTAATCTGTTTTGTAGAAAGAATTTCACTGTATGCTAATGATATTTTTGTTTTACATAGAGGTAAATGGCAGCTTCAACCTTCTGCTAGAGTATTTCTGTGATACTCAATATTTAACTTGCATACATTCAAAGTTATCTGGATTAAACACACAGATTTATTTTATCGTACATATAACTGAGCCTTCTTTCTCTCCTCATGGCAGAATGTTTTTTTCCTCTAGAGAAAATTAAAAAGCTGTGTGTATAATGTGTTTAGACACCAAAGATCCTACTGTGACAATTTCTCTTGTCTCAGAAACACATACGAAACATGTATACTGATTATATAAATGAGTATCTGTTTTGGTATTTGATACTGCAATATTCACTAGAAGAAGTCATTACTAAGCCAAAATGCAGAGACTCAGTTTTTTACACAGAAACATTTTTCTTCAATGCATAGTTTTATACTTTTTTAATCACAAAATCACACTAGGGAAAAAAAATAATAATTCAAGAACTGCCTCAAATCAGCCTGTGGCAAAAAAAAATAATGCAAGAAAATAAAGCAATATATGTTAAAATTTAATTAAAATCAAAATGATAGAAAATGTTACACTCCTCTCAATTTTAAAAGAGTGGTTGCTTTCCAAAAAACCCACAAACAAAAACCGAGTCTCATACATTCATTTCAACTCACAGTAACGAATCTTATAGACATTTCCTATTTCACATAATGGATAGCCAATGCTATCACTTGGGATCACTGGATAAATGTAAACATCAGCTTCTCTGTTATAAAAATGAGGGATTTATACATAATATTACTTATTCAGTATAATTCAGTACATCTTTATTAAAAGATTGTGAAGCTCAAAACTTACTTTCTACTTGATTTTTATCTTATAGTTTGGAAAACTTCTCAGTCTAAAGAAAGAACAACTGAAATTGGTGAAAGAAGAAATATAAAAGGTTTAATTGCAAATTGAAGCCAAAACATTTTTTAAAATATTACCAAATATTTTTGGGGTTTCCCATACTTCCAAGATGTATCTTTTTCGAACAGATATTGAATTGGAGGATAAGGATGCTTTGAGGTGCAGTTTTATCAACATATTTTACACTAGAAGGCTGTAGACTAGTGAAAAAAAAAAAAAAAGAAAGAAGAAAAAAGTATTAAAATTGAACAGTTTGCACTCTTACATAGGAAACCATACTCAACTTTAATGTACTGAAACAATGCACAGGACATAAAGTGTACTCTATATCCTACTCTTCACTGTAAGTGAGAAATCACTGTAAGATGAGATGACAAGAAGTAATTTTGGCAGAGGGAAACAAGACAAGCTAAGTTTTGGTCACAGGGTTGCACTTCTAAAGAGTCAAATTATTAAATAAGTAAAGAAGTCTGAGTTTGAAGAGACTACCGTGCCAAGCACAGGCTGACTGACATACTGCTTGTCAGAGGTAAGTGGAGCCCAAAGGGTGAATGAAGAGGGAGATAAGACCATCTTTTGGCATCTGATTGACAATTCAACCCTGACATAATCTCTGTAGGTACTGCAGGTGGCTAAATATTGCAAGTAACAGAGCCTAAATATGAAATTTAGTTATAGACTGAAATATTATATTCTTTATTCTACAAACATCCAACAGAGAAGATGAGAAGAAAAAGGATATTGATGCTAGAGTAGATTGATCTTTGATATGTCCTAATACATCTGTCATACAGCCTTCAGTGCAATAAAGGGAAGTCATCGCAATGGACATGGGACCTCCATGTAATTTATGACTTAAAGTCCAAAAAATCAGTGACTTTTATTCTTTCAAATCCCTCTAAGTTAATTTTAAAAAATATCCTTTAATTTATCATTTTTTGTACTTGGCGGCAGCTTTGATTATCTATTATTTGTTTAAGGCTCTTGGCAGTAGGTACGCATGACATGTTTGCTCTCCATTTATTTCCCTTGAAAGAGACTTTTGGATCAATATATTGTGTTTTGCTTTCAGTTTTGAACTGGAAAAATATTAAAGAATGTATTTTATTTTCAAAAAAACCCTCAAAACCTTAGACATTTGGATTTTGACAGTTATTATGGTACACTAGGACACTGGGGCACTTAGCTTATTAAGAAATACTGAAAATTTCTTTCTACAGTAACTTAAAAAATGAATAATTAAAGTGACCCTCTTCCCACTCATATCTATTGTTTATTCCTTCTTAGATGCCAGCTGCACAAGATTTTAAATTCAGCATTTTAGCAGAGAGGACAAACAAAAACAACTTTATATTCTGTATATTATGCTGACATTAGATGACAACGATTGAAAAACATAAACAAAGCAGGAAAGCAAAATAAACACATCCATCTTAATGTCTGCTCCAGTTAAAACACAGATAAGTGTGACATTGTTTCTTTGGTGACAATAGATAAAAAAGAAATTCTAACTTCCAGGATCCTGCTGCGAAGCCAGGGAAGAAGCACAACCATGTACAAGGTGGAGGTGCTTGATAGATTGAGACAAAACGAGAAGAAATAAGCTGCATCATAGGCAGGAAAAATCTATGGGTTGAGCTTTTAATGTGAGCACTTGATCCCACGATATTTAATACTCGGAAATGATGTGAATTAACTTCAGATATCAAGTATTTCTAAAGGGAATGCCTAAATGGGATTCCGGTTTCCTTTCCTTTCCTTTCTAGATTTTGTAATGTTTCACAAGAGGTATGGAAATTATTGTAGAGATGGGTTCTGCTAGTCTTCACTTTTTCTTTGAGAAGAAACCTACTCCTTCAGTAGTTCAGCTGAATTCAATATAGCTATTTGTGCAATCAAATAATACTCAGTGTGAATCAATGTGAGAGGTTCTGGCTTAAGAAGAAAACAAGCTATAAATCATGGCAGATGATCTCATTAGAAATCAAACTCTAACTGCTGTGTAACAGAATGATTACAAAAGAGAACCAGAAAAAAAGGAAGGGGGAGGATCATAAAAGATGCTGAAAAGGAATTTTTCAAAACCTAGTAGACAAAAACAGGTGACTCAAATCAGTATGCTGCTCTTCTAGGGAGCAGATTGCTCTACGAATTTACCTAGCAGGAATTTTGAAAGACAACTTGTATTTTGCTTAGTATATGCTCCTAAGAATTCACTGCTGTGCCTTTAAGTTTCCATTTATTTGGAACAAATATATGCTACCCATAATTTTTGAGGTTATTTTCGTGTCTTGGTTGCCAAGACAGGCATGGTCACTGAAGCTAGTTTTGCAGGTCAAGATTAGTCACCGGAAAATTATATATTTTCCCTAGAACACAGTTTATTGCATATCAGAACGTATGTTACCAAAAGCTAGGGTGCTGTGACATATAATCATGCAGAAGGAGGAGAACCATTATAAAAAATAGTAGTGCATAAAGGACTGGACAACAGCTGTCAACAAAGGTGCATTTACTGATAAATCAGACAGCCTATTTTCAGAAATATACCGAAGCATTAGAAAGTAATTTAGGCAGTCAGTGAACTGCATTAAGTGCTGGAACAAATTATTTAGCATTTCAAGCCTCCATAAAAACTTTGGATTTGATTCTTAGTGAAAAAAAAAACACAGATTTAATAGTCTGAGCCAAACCCTGCTAAATTAAATGGGAGACTTTCAGCTCTTTTCAGGGAACTTGGGCCTAGATTTGAAATAAACTGCTTCAGTGATATCTTNCTCAAGAATTGAAAGCATCCCTCTGAAGAAAAAACTTTCCACATTAACAAGGTAAGCCTGGACAGTTTAAAAAAATATACTTATACTGGGACATAGATGATCCTGTCATGTGAGACTAGGGACTACTTGTGGGTTAAAATTAATTTCCAACCACCTGTGCCAAAAGGATCAGGCACAGAAACAGCAAACCTGTTTCATCTACCTTGCAGTAATTTGTTAAAGCCATGGTACTTTGATAACATCTCAAAACTGTTTGGGAGAAAAACACTTCAGATGGGACTGTGAAGGATTTTCCCTTGAACAGAAAAAGTACAACTTTTTCAGTTGTAATAAAAGAAGACACGGATTTGGATCCTCCAGTCTTTTCCTGTGTGTGGCAGATACCGCTTCATTTTTCATAAACTTACAGGAAACTTAACCTTTAAAATCGCCCCTCACACCACCCCCGATAAACAGCCAGCATGATAAAGTGGGTAAGCAAGAAACATTAAATTGTTTCCAAGATGCAAACTTTCTGTCATTGAAAAATGCATTTGCAGAAATACTGTTCCCGAGGAAGCCACCCTTGTGGACTTATATGCAGAATTATTTAGCAGATATCCCATAGGAATTTACCTTCATTCTGTGCCTGTGACAGCAACTTTGCTTGTATACATTTTTCCCGCAACCAAGGCTGTCAATAGCTTCTGAGTCAACATAGCAATGGAAACCCAGGTTTATGCTACGCATCACAGACGAGTTTAACAAGGCCAAGGGTAATTCATCCTTGTTTTTCTACTTATTTTAAAATGCCTTGCAGATAAGAAACATTTGATCTCTGCTTTATGGGATTATTCATCTCCTGAATACTATGTTGGGGAGAAGTCTTTTGTTGCTGTTGTTTTGTTGGGTCTTTTTGGGGAGGAAGCATCAAAATAAAATTGAAACACAAACAGGAATTTCAGATCAGATGCACATTTTAACGGATAGCCTTGCAAAAGTGTACTAAGGATAACAGCTTTTGCTGTTTGCCTCAGTGCTGCTCAGAGGCACATCATAAATTCTTGACTTCTGCCAAGCACAGAGAATTTTCCAGCAGCGGCTCACAAGAAAGATGCCAAGGCCAGGGGCACGGCAGTACAAGGAAAATGAACATTTTAATAAAGAATAGGTTAGCCAATACTTCCACTGGTAACTATAATAAAATATGAGGAGTAGTTTTGCTGGTAGGATTGCTGAATGAAAGTTCAATTTACTTTGTCTACTGTGTAAAAGCATTAAGGCAATGACGTAGAACTGTAATTTTTTTAAATGTCTATTTGCTCATCCCTTGTAAACTCTACACGTATTCTAAAAAGAATGTACATGTTCCTGTTCTGAGGGGCAGCCTATTCAGATCACAGCAGAAGTGTTCAGTAATACCATTAATACTTTCAAAAATTTTTAGTGATTTCAGTATGAGAGATACATGGCAAATACGTAAAAAAATATTTACATCGGCCTGTTATATACATCAAACTTAAAGAAATCTTTCTTCCTCTGACATGTCACCAATTTGGACTTTTGTGCTTTTTTCTTCTCAACAATGAATACTTAATGAATTACTACATGATCTTCCATCAAAGCTTTACAAAAAATTCATCCTCACTAATCAGTGTGAAAATGTGAAAACTATAGACCAATGAAATGTAAAGACTGTAATTTCCCAAAGCCATACATTCGCAGAAGAATTAAAGGGATCCTAACAGACTTGACAGAATTGAACAGGTCAGATCATACCCAACCTATTTGCAGAGGAGAAGCAAACTGTAGCGGTAATATTTCAGTCCTTTTGAAAATCTAAAAGCATTTCACATTTTCTGATTGTTGAAGTGACAGACTGGACTGCAGGCCAACAGCCTTTTCTTCTTTTTTCTTTCTTTTCTCGCTCTCCCTGACTGTCCCTCTGATAAGAGTTGCCACCTTTAAGCAGCCTCTATAACCAGAAAAAAATTAGACACCAGAGCAACAGAAAAACAGACATCTGCTGTCTTTTCTCAGTATCTGTTCCTGAAACTCTTGTTTGCCCTGTGCTCTCTTTGCTTAGGCAAGTGTTCCTTTTAAACACAACATAAAACTGCAAAGTGGGCTGTAAATTAACTAGCCATCATAGCAAACCTGCAACAGTCCTTTACAGGATAGAGTAAGAGCTGCTTAATTGTATGCAGTAAACACAGGCACATCAATAAGTTATAGTAAGCAGTTCACTTGATAGACTTTGTCTTTTACGCTCATGAGGTGTATCATGTTGAGGTTCATGGCAAGTATTCTTCATGCTGAATTTTAGTGCATCATTATTAGCAGCGGAAAGGGGTTCATGCAAATACATGGTGCCTCACACTGAAAGGTCTAGATTGCCTTTTCTCTTCCTTTCCTTCTATCTCAGCTGGTGATCTGAACAGTGTGGCTCTTTGATGGGGGAAGCATCAGTCATAAAGCAATCAGAAAAATATTCCAACAGCAGCTCACTCACTGTGGCTTTACATCTCCATATGAGACATATCTATTTAGGAAATTAAAGTTGAACCCACTGGGTAATACATTAGAAATCTTATATTTTCAGAATCACACTCTCACAGTCTCTGGAAATACTTCAAGAATATTTTCACAGGAAATATATCGAGCTGTTGGACAGAGATAGGTTAGACCATCAATGCATGTGGCGCTTTCTCAGGGCCATTGCACAGGAAGCCATAACAAATGCTGTGATGGAGAACAATGGCTTGGTTTGATCTTCAGTTTCACATGGTATAAGTTGTGCCAGTGTAGCGTCTTGTTTCTTGGTATCCAGGCTGTGCTAGACATTGTCTTGATGACCAGAGTAGGAATGCTCCTGTGAATAATATCTTAATTGCTCCAAATTGGGCATTTCTATTCAGACAGGTGTTGATTTGAACATGTGTATCTCCTGTAAATAACATTCATTTGGGTTTTAACACACAATTAGAAATTAACAGTACTGCAAATGGGCTTTTGATCTCTAAGCTTGAGCTTTTGTCATGCTTGATTCAGGATGCTGACACTACATCAAGAGACACTATGCTAAAAGTTATGAACCAGATGTCTCTTTGCTGGTAACAGGGAATGTGTCAGATGCCTCTAACACGATATACCCTGCAATATGGTTTGTTGTTAATGCCAACACAATACTGTCAACAGGGGAACAATTTTAGAGACTTCCTTTCTATGAAATAATGCAAAAATATTGTTTCTGTAAAGTGAGTAGATGCAACAATCTTCAGTTTATAGAGCACTGTTTCCAGACACAGCAGAGATCTCTGTTACTGGTCTAACAGAAGACAAGTAGGAAAAATTATCTACCTTAGACAGCATTTTCTCTTCCTCTGCAGGTGATATATCCAAAAAGGACCCACAAAGCAAAAAATTATCAATATTTCAGTGCCATTAACAAATGGTGTATTCTACTGGTAAAGATACCAAGTAAAAATAATTATACTTTACCTCAGAAGGAAGACATCTATTATATTAAAGCAAGAAAAAATGATTTTCAAGTTTGATTTCTTCTTTCTTACTTTATTATGGGACCTATGCCTGGAAAATTCAGTTCTTTGGTCTTTTGCATTTTTTGGTGTTGATTTAAAGAAACAATAAATACATTCTATGGTATGTAACTGTAGACAGTTATTTAATAAACAGAGCAAAGACAAATGTTCCTCAGTAGCTGTGCAGAGAAAGTGAGACTGACAGCTTTTAATAAAACGGTATTCAGGAAACCTTACCTCAGGCAAAACAATGTACATCTGGTTACTATGCAGAAGTGCAAGCATCTTCCTACAAATGTGGCTCTTCATCACCTTCAGTAGTCCTCTGTGCTCTTTTTACGACAGGACTTGTTGAATATAATACCAAAATAGGTAGTATTTGGAGTAAATACCACAGTCTTGGCTGGAGAGACCATGAGTGGATCATGAATCCAACATGGATCCTCGTGGAGTTCAGGATCTTGCATGAAAGAGGTAAAAAGTAGGATTACAACTTTGGAGTTCAGGAGAGCTGACTTTGGCCTTTTCGAAGACCTATTTGGAGGAATCCCATAGGTTAGGAATACCTTCTCTGGAAGGTAGAGGTTTACGAGAGGGATGGTTAATGTTCAAGCAGTGCTTCCTCCAAGCTCAAGATTAGTGTATTTCTAGGAGTAAGAAATCAAGCAAAGGAAGCAGGAGACCTACTACAATGAGCAATGAGTTTCTGGAAAAAATCAAACGGAAGACAGCAATTTACAAAAAGTGAAAAAAGGGACTGGTAATTTAGGAGGAATATAGGAAAATTCTTGAAGAATGCAGGGGTGCAATGAGAAAGTTTAAGGTCCACTTGGAATTAAGCCTGGCACAGGATTTTAAGGACAAAAATAAGGGCTTCTTCAAGTACATTGGTAAAAAAAAAAAAAAAATCCCAGACCCTGGAGGTAAGAGAAAAAGTCTGGAGAAAGGAAGACTTTTTGGTCAAGAAGGATCAGATTAGTCATCATTTTGGCCAACTTGACACCCATAAACCCATAGGCCCTGACGGTTACACACATGCTTGCTCAGGGAGCTAGCAGAAGTCATTGCTGGGCCACTTTCACTGGCTCAGAGGGTTGTGATCAGTGATGCAGAGCCCAGTCAGGGGCCCGTAACTACTGTTCCCCAGGGGTCTGGTCCTTTTCAGCATATTTATCAACGACATGAATGAAGGGAGAGAGTATACCCTCAGAAAGTTTGCTNAAGAGATGGATGTTCAGAGGATGGGGACAGGCTCCTTTCACTGGTGCCCAGTGACAGGGTAAGGAGCAACAAGCACAAACTGGAACACAGGAAGTTCCATCTCAACACAATGATAAACTTCTTTCCTTTGAGGGCACACAGGCTGCCCAGAGGAGATGCGGAGTGGAGATATTCAAGATCGCCTGGATGTGTTCCAGTCTCCTCTGGATGATCTTGCTTTAGCAGGCTGGTTGTACAAGATGATCTCCAAAAGTCCCTCCCAACACCTATTATTCTGTGATTCTGTAAGTCTGTGATGGATTCAGACTGAAAGTGAAGTACTTTCTAGCTCTCTTTGGAGAACTATTTCCTTCATTTCTAAAACTGAATGGCAAAAAGCATCCGAAAAACCCCCAAACCAACAAAACTTCGATCTACCACATTCTTTCCCTTACAATCATACAAGTTTGAAGGAAACTTATTTCAGCTAAGATATACATTTTCAATCAGTTCAACTGTCAAATGCTTAGTTTGATGCTTAGTAATATTGATCCAATAAATCTACATAATTCAGAAACTAATGTTAAGTATACCTCACTTACTCCACCACTCTACTCTAAAAGCTAATATTATTTATATAACTTTGATAAGCATAGTCATCAATGGTTTACAATATTTTTTTCCTATTTTAGATGTTAAATGTAGCAGACCTCTGATAAATTATAGTATATAGCACAATTACTTAGAATGAGGCATTGGCCATAAACAATCTTCAAGCTAATTTTAGGTATCAATAAAGTCCACATCTAGAGTAAAATACAGGTTTGTAATACAAGAACATTTAGTCTGTTAAAGGCAGAAATTAAACTACATGTTGCATAAATCAATGTAGTTCTCTGAGCTACATGAAAATAGACCAGCTTATCCCAGCTGAAAACGTGGCTTAGCAGCCCCAAGAAATTTCAAAAACACAAGAAGACCAAAAAAAAAAAAAAAAAAAAACCAAAAAAAAAAAAAAAAAAAAAAAAAAAAAAAAAAAACCAAACCACAACCAAAACCAAACAAAAATCAGAAACCACAAAAAAAAATATTAGAAAACAAAACCCAAACCCCAGGCAGCTTAACTGGAATTATACTGCTTTAGCTCACCTAGAGAATGGTTCTGTCTTTCAAACAGCTTTTATAAATCTTATAGCTGGGAGGCAGTGTTTTTATTGACCAGGGATAACAATTATGTATACTGAAAAAGCCATTTGCAAGAATACAGGTGAAAGGAAGAGGATATTTTTTGTTTAGGGATATAGAATTTCAGGAACAACAGGGAAACATGATGAAAAGCAGTAAATGTGTGGGGGAATGTGTTGTGACAGGGAAAAATTATTTAGTACCAATTAATCAGAAATATGAAAACTCCTCAGGAATTGGAATTGAAACATCAAAAAGCCATCAGATCAGGAGATACCTAGGGATGAGCACAGGGAGATATGTACTAAGAATTGTGACTGAAGAAGACTTTATTCACTGTGTTTTGTAGAGTTTGGAAAAACAAAAAAAAAGAAGAAGCTAGGTAAATCTGTCACATTCTTTCTGAATAAAGATTTTTAGGGTACCAGAAGTGAATATAGATTAATGTGCATATATCAGCATTGTATGCAGAATTTCACTTAGTCTGATGAGCAATATCAATGAGTAGTCAGATAGCAGTCTACTATCTTACTTGTTTACACAACAGGTGAGAAAATAGAAGAAAGAGCTCAATAAAACTGTGCCAGTGCCCATTGTATATGAGTCTGGGTTTTAAAACACAGGCAATAGAAGGGGAGGAAAAGTAATAATGCAATACAGAATGCAGAGTAGAGGAGAGGGAAGGTTAAAGTATTCCAGAAAATAGTGGTGTCTTGTGAACACAGAATAAAAAGCTTTATTTTTCTACCCTGCATTAAAGAACACCTGCAAAGGCCTGGGGACACTTGCAGTCACTTAGCATATTTTCTATTAAGACAACATGGGTCTTTTATAACTTCCTAAAGGGCAGCCCATATATATAGCACAAATGCATATCTCAGGGAGAAATACAATGCAAAATCAATTTGTGTATTTCTCTATCTTCATCCTCTTTCAGTAATAAGCCCTGCTAAACAAAACTGTAATTCAGCCAAAATGAAACTTTTAGCAGTCCGCCCCAAACGCTGACTTATAAACAGACATTCCATATAGTACAATTACCTCATGCTCTGTCCCCGTAACATCCTCATAATGCAGTGACTTGCAGAATAAAAGATGAAAAGAAGGCTGTATCTTATAAGCTGTTTTCACTATACGTCTGTGCCATTTATCTGTCTCTAACCCATGAGGGCCCTCCCCTACAGACACAGCTCTTTCGATGCGACATACTAAACATCTCTGCATAAATAGTCCCCCATTGTTTTAAGATGTCACCTGTCTTAGAATTTTCCATATATTCTGACACTTATTGTTGGGTATAAGGGCAAGCTGTTCAGATGGGAAAAAGTAAGTCTGTATATGTCTTTATAAACTCTTCGTACTAAAAAACGTAACAGTCAAAAAATAAGGCAAGGTAAGAGCATAACTACAGTAATAACAGATCATGAATATAAAGAAAGTGTTGGTAGAAAATTATATCTTTGACCATGAATAAACACTGCAATACAAAAAAATTTACATACACTATATAACAATGTCAGGAGCAACATCCTTGCTTATCTGAAAGAATAACAAATAACTTTAAATAAATTTGCCAGAGACATTAAAATAATAGATACCTGTGTGATGAGCTATGATGGATCAACTCATGCAGTAGTCATAGAAGAATAAAACATTCTGTAAGAATAGTGTAAAGACTGCTGAACTTGAGACATTATCCTGTAACTCAGTGCATTGCGGATTAAAAACCAAACCAAAAAACAGTCTGAAATCCTTTGTACACTTAGAAAGGCTATGCTAAAGACAAAGAGTAATATACCTGAAAAGGACCTTGAGTTGCTGATGCTCTGACATTTGTTTTTACTGTATTATCTTGGAAAAATGAAAAATAAAAAAGATAAAAAGGGTTTGTGGGCTTTTCAGTTAGCAAGAATCTCACTTGGCTCACTACGTCAAATGCTGCAGAAGTTCTGGATTTATTTACTGCCATTCCCATCACTGTGCTACAGGCAAAGGCAATCAGTCCACGAAATGCTCTGAGTAAGGAACACTTGTTCCAGGAGTGTGTAACTTGTAGTCCAGGTGCACATGCAAGGTCCTAAAGTATTAAACAAAAAGAATAAGCATGAGAAAAAAGTTCTACTGTACACTAAAAGAAAGATTAGTAAATGGATAGAGAAAAATAAAACTCACAAATTTAATCAAGAAGTTCAACTTGACTAGCTGCCTAAAATAGCTATCTAGTTCAATTATATTACTATAATTTCTCCTTGTCATTTGTAAAACAAGTTTAAGGGGATATATGACAGGTACTTCTCATGGCAGATTACAAAGATATTTTGCCAGCTAGAGGCTACATACATCATTGCAAAAGCTAAGGGTAATCTCTGCTCAGAGCACCTTTTAAACTGCTGTTTGTTAAAGGAATAAAAGCAACATAAAATAATCTGTCCATTTTCTGAATTTCTGTAGTCTTCTTGTTAATGCAGTATTGTTGTAGTCTTATTAACAATAGGATTATTTTTTTTTATTTTTTTTTATTTTTTTTTTTCAAAATTCACTAGATTCTAAAACATCAATGAGCTGATGTTCTAGAACCTTGTGGCCACATTTATTCCTTGCTATGTCCTTATTGGGCAATGTGGAAAAGTTGGCAAAGCCGAAGGAGATACTGCTAAAGGCAACCTTCTCAAAGTGGAAGGAGGCAGCACAGCTGTAGAAAACAAGGGGTGTAGAAACAGAACGCTAAATGATTTATTTTTTCTAAGAAACCTGGATGGCTCCACCAGAGGGATAGTTTGGGCACAGAGAACAGAGCTGTTGTAGTAGCATTCCTACAAGGCTGTCAGCCATTTCTGTACGTTCTGTGGTGGATTTGTGAATAATTGAAGGTAGCAACTGCATGGCTCAGCTCTTAGCCCTTGCGTTGCCTGAAATGACATAATGAATTATCCCTCTGCAGATACCTGAGGGAGTTAGAAAAGCATACTGCTCCCCACGCCTGCTTGCGATTTTTCTGTCTCAAGGGCTTTGCACAGGTGATTTACAGTACGTTATGTATACATTGTGTCAGGACTGTGAAACTCCAAATGATATTATGCTTCATAAGTTGCTCTGCAACAAGCAATCAAAGATGTTAAGTCATCCATTTTAGATCAGATTTATAGGGAAATATTCAAGTTCCGGAAATAAGCTGTTTGCACTACACTTTGAGGATAATACCTACAAGCAAATACAGAAAATCATAGAATCGTAGAATGGTTAGAGACGGAAGTGATCTTGAAGATCAAGTTCCAACACCCCTGCCATGGGCAGGGACACCTTCCACCAGACCAGGTTGCCCAAAGCCAGATCCAGCCTGGCCTTAAACACCTCCAGGGATGGCATATCTGCAGCTCCTCTGGGTAACCATGGGCAGTGTCTCACCACCCTCACAGGAAAGAAATTTCTCTTTAGTATCTCATCTGAATCTCCCCTCTTCCAATTTAAAACAGTTACCCCTTGTCCTGTCACCGCAGCTGACAAAGAGTCCCTCTCCAGCTCTCCTGTAGCTCCCTTTACATACCGGAAGGCTGCTAGAAGGTCTCTCCTGAGCCTTCTCTTCTCCAGGCTGAACGGCCCCAGCTCTCTCAGCCTGTCTTCATAGGAGAGGTTGTCCATCCCTCTGATCATCTTGGCGGCCCTCTGCTGGACCTGTTCCACTGGGTCCATGTCCTTTCTATNGTTGAGGGCTCCAGAGCTGGACACAGGAGTCAAGGTGGGGTCTCACAAGCACAGAGTAGAGGGGCAAAATCACCTCCCATGACCTGCTGGTCACGCTTCTTTTGATGCACGTGAATCATAGATAGGAGAAAACATAGTTATGGACATTTCAAAAACTGATGTGTGATTATCTGCTAGTGATACAGTGAATAAAGTGATGTGGGGAGAGCTATACTCCAACAGCTGTCCAGTGGGCACAGTGAGGTTTGGTCATGAAGACTCAGCGGAGGCAGTTCAAGTTTTTCTCTTCCCCTTGATAAAGTGACTTGGGCAATTTTCCAAACTTTGCTAACGTGGTCAGCAGGAATAGAGGCTGACTGATGTTACAGAAACCTTACCTGTTTTATTTTGTGAACATTCCTCCCATGCGGGCACTAACTTCAGCCACCGCATCTACAGTGTGATTTCCACATAGACAGGTCGTAAAGAGGACAACTCCTCAGACACCCTTGTCTGTTTATCACTTTCACAGGGTCAGCTTCAGTGTGGCCCTACAATACCGAAAACCAAATTACATGCAGTGATCAAATATTGAGGAAGAAAAGGTTAGTGTTACCAATGAAAATTATTAATTTTTAAATGTTTACTTCTAAGGCAACCCTGGTGGGGGAAATGAAGATACGGTTCATGAATCAGAGTTTACACAATGGAAAAAAAAAATAAAAATTGGTTGAATCAAAGACCATGTCACACATAAGCAGCTGGTCCCCTTACTACAAGCTGTTACCTGGTTTTTAAACCTTAGAGCTTAGACTTGTTTAGACAAGCTTTAATAAACAGATACCCTGGGAGTAATTCAACTGCCTAATGTAAGAGTCTGGCGTCATTGTAGATGTTCCATATGCCAAATGTTTGTGCAGGGGTAGAAGATAATTCCTACAACCTGCACCACACTACCTAAAATAGTGCTTCATATCTATGTTTAAACACCTGAATCCTCCTTGCAACTGTGCAGACAGGACTTGGGAAACAAAAAAACCACAAAACCTTCTTAAAACCTTTCTAAGTTATTGCAGTCTTTCTTATATTATTCTTTTATTATTTTTTTCTGTGTGATTAATTTGAATGTGAGAAGAGGCCAAAATATAAGGTTAAGAATTATAATCAGATAACTCGGCACAATGCATTTAAATATTAAGTTCTAAAATGGTATAATAAAGGAAAAGAATTGGAGCATCTAATTTTATTGTGGAGATAATTGAAGGTTGAAGAAGAAAGTTTTTTTGTTGTTTTTTTTTTTAAAGCACTGGGTATGAATAATGTAGGTTTGCTGCAATTATGAATCTCAATTCACATGTCATTTTCAGTTGACACATTTTTTTCCATAATTCAGACGTTTCATTTTCTTTAAAGTGACATTAATTTGCATTGGTTTTGTTCAAGAAACCCAAGCTTCTTATGAAAATCTGTGTGCACTTCATCGCCATCGTAGTTGGGAAACCATGGGTTAGATTTTCAAAAACGACATAGAAAACCATCTGCTAAAAACATCAACGGAAGGTGTGTACCTGGACATACTTGAAAAGCTGAGCCTTAGTGTCTGAGACTTAACATCATCAAACAGTATGAAATCAAATAGTACAATAATACATACTGCACATGCTGTTCATGCAAATACATTGTTTTTTCCAGTGGAACACCAGTGAATAAAAAATTTATAAATGTATATGCATCTATATATGTATATTCATATTTTTGTATGCTTGGATATATGCATACATACATAGACACTTTCCCCTTGTTATCTATTATGCATTATTCATGTTGTCTACATATATACATATATATATTTTGCATATGTATGTAGCCTTGCATGCATATGTATAAGGGTTTATGACACACTGCAATCCATGAAAAATGAAGTCTAATTATAAACCTGACAGTATTTTATCCTGAGAATAGTTGGTGGAAAGAACTTTCTTGCCTGCTTTGGTAGTACTGTTTGGTTTCCTGTACCACAAGGCACACTTCTGAGCTCATAGCTTCACAGTCATCCTGTTCACATTGTCTGAAATGCCCTGAAATTGGATTTGTAAGTAAGTGTATCACTCAGTATTATATACATCTTAGTATTTTAATAACAGAAAGACTAAATTCTGGATCCATAAAGTATGAGCAGAAGCCAGAATTTGTATCAAAGGGCAGATATACCTGGAGGTACAGAATTTTGTAAGAAAATAATCTGATATAGTCAATTTCCATTGCAGTGGTCTGGTACACAAAAATATGACAACAACCGAAGTCACTGAAAGGCTGGTTCTCACAAGCAGAATTTTGTGCTGCCAGAATGCTACTGTGCTTCAAATTCCATCAAGCTGAAGTCCTTCCTTTAGGCAAGTTCTTAGTCTGAACTCCTCGTTTCATGAAGCCAAATCTTGCTGTTTTGACAAGTGCCACTCTAATTTGCATCATTGTAGACCCCAAATCATGGTCTCTCAGATATCATAAGCATAAGAGGTTTACACTGCGGGCTCTGTGGAAGTGTGAAAGAGCTTTAACATAAGTGTAATTATGGTAACGCAGTTTCAAAGAATCTCTGTGTGAATGTCAATCAGATGTGTCATTTACATATCCATGTACATCATTCAGTTTTTCTTTCTTTCCGAGTTTGTATATCCTGTTCAGTCCATGAGTTTTGTTTGTTTTTCCCTCATCATGCATACACAATGCACTCAGAAAGCCAGAGACACAGATTTTCCTAAAGAATGTTGGACTAAGATCCTGTGATAGAAGACTGGGGAAGAGAAGTCTGGAATAAGATTTGAGATTTGTATATTTGTGTTTAGAGGTGCTTAGGGGAAGCTGCAAATTGTTTTAGTGGTATTGATGGATTTTATTTTATTCCTTCCTTGATATTTTGCTCACAAGCTTTATTTTGACACCAATGCATTCTGACAGCTATTTTTTTTTTTGTACATGTAAACATTGAAAGACGGTCAATCCTTTCTCACTCAACAATATCTCAGAAAGAATTGTGAGAGGTAACAACCCACCTGAACATCATACATCTCTTCCCCTTCACACTGTGGAATCAAAAGAATGTGATTGATTTGATTTTTTTATTCTTTTGCCGATATGTTAGAAAGCTACTTCAACAGTGCTCCTCAAGATTCTTGTAACGGTATATTTGCTTTGTTCAAAGATCACACATTCGATTTATTTTTGGGTTGTTAAATTCTTATCACATTCTCTCTGACCTGTTGTCTAGGTTATTCTTGTAACATTCCTCTTTTAACTGTCAGCACAACTACCACATTCACTTTTTCCCTCAGTGTTGTCTGATCCTGCTTATTACCATTTGAATACTTCTCATTTAGAAGAAAAAAATTAATTTGCTTTCTTATTTCACCTCTGACTTTCCCAGGGCCCATCTCTATCCAGTGTCACACAATTTTCAGATTTTTTCTTTAATGTCTATTGCAGTAACCGATTTTACTTGCAGTTATAACATCCATGCAGTAACTTAGGCAGCTGTTTCAAATAAAAATACACTGGGCAAACACACTGGATTAACTCAAAGACTAAAAAATACATATAATTTTTAGAAGTGTTTATCCTCCTCTTTTAAACCATTTCTTTTAGGATGATTTGGTTTGCATAGATCAGCAGGACTCACCATCATGACTTCAGTCCTTTGGGAGCTTGGATACCTTCCACTTCTTAATATCAGTAGAAAATATGCAACTTAATGTCTCGGTGGGGGTACTTACCTTCACAGGTGTATAAACAGATACATGCCAGTGAATCCTGTAATAAAGAGTTAAATGATAAATTTTTCGTATACGTGATGGCAACAGTGAACATTTTACCATCTCTAAAACCTTACCACTTGTTTCTCATTGTATGCTCCCTGAATGTATGCAACTCTCTCTGCAAATACTTAAATCGCAACAATAAAAATGAAAATGGAAACTGAAGTATATTACAAAGGAAAAATCCAAATAAACAGAAATTGCTTATTGAATTCAGTAAATTGTAATGCAACCTGAAATGGAATTATCCATCCAAAAGCATTAGGTAACAGGGCATTCTTAAAATAACTCTGATTCTGTGCTTTTCTGGTTGGTTGTGGGAAACCTGGGAAATGCAATTATAACTAGCCTGTGTTGATTACACATTGTAACAGTTACAATGCAATCTTTTTTATAAACTGTTAATCTTTTCCTTGAAAATTTGCAAGTACATACTACTTTTCCCAGCCCCATCACCTCCAAATTAGTCACTTTCTGGAGCAGCTCACTTCAGGTCCTCACTTACTCTATTCTTACAACAGTGCCTGGACCAACAGCACGTTTAAATCAGATTCTTCTTGGGTGAAGTTCACGTTTTCACTTAGAAATTTGTCTAATCACTCTATAAACCATTTTCTCTTTCTTTTTCCAAATAAATTTGTGTGTGTGTAGGTGTGGGTGTGTGTATGGTTGGACTTGATGATCTGAGAGGTCCCATCACATGAAAATTCTGTGATTCTGTGAAATTCACTAGAAATTTCACTATTGTTTTGTACAAATTGGTTATCTCTTTCTGCAGGAATTGGGGTTTTTTTGCACTGGAGAATTCCTTTGCATTTTCAGAATCATTTCATGTTATTGGCTTTCTATTGTCAGTTAAAATGTATGGATGTCTTCTTCCTTTCTTGTTTCCAACTGATATACTTACGTATTGTAAAATAAATATGTATTTCCTCTGTTTTGCGTTCTCAATTTGATTTGGGTGAATGAGAAATAAAATCTTTCCAAAGGTAAATTCTGAACATTTCAATTAGAAAGAGGAGTGGTTTATTCTGTCCACAGAGATAACTCTCTTTTGTCTTTGAATTGGACTTTTACGAGGGTTGTTTCTTTGGGAGTTGTTTTTGGGTTTTTGGTTTTGTTTTGTTTGTGAGTTTTGTTTTGTTTTTTAAGAAAATACCCAGGACATAGGTTGTTCTGCAATGGGTTTGTAGCAATCTTTCCTGTTAAATGCCTTTGCTCCCGCACGTAATAGTATTGAAAACATTTGTTGAATCAGGATCACAGTCACTGTTATTCTCACTGTCTTCCTCCTTAAGAAAATCTAAATATTATTGAGTGAAACAGCCTTGATGTGAATTGAGAAAGACACACCTAAATCAAGCCTATAACCTTGGACTTGTGGATACTCCTGAAATACAGGAGTTCTTTGTCCTGAGGTAAATGGTTCTCAGTAGCACCACTGTTGAATCTGTTTAAAATTATTTTTTTATTCATATTTGAGTTAAATTTTCATATAATTGAGTTTAAATGAGACACCATAATGAGTGAGCCACTCTCAAAAAATGCCAATTTTTCATCATTAGAATAATTTCTTAATGTAAAATCCTTTTACTTTTACTTTTTGTAATTTTTTGCCTTGGGTAGAAAACTGACTTTCAAGCTTCAGATTTACAATAACAAACAAACATCAAGGTGAGGGTTTTCCTTTGTTAGTTAACTTAGCTAGTTAACCAAGTAATTTTGAAAAGCAATTATTGAGAGGGTTTATGCAGTGGAGTGTCAGTTAATATATAATCCCTTTCTTTTAGTGGATTTGATGTCCTTTTTGTCTGACAGTGCAGAAGTGTGCAATCTCATGATAAGTCCTCTACAAATCACAGAAAGAATGCTCTTGAAAAGAAATTGCCTATCAGGTAAGACATCTTTTCTATTGTCTAAAAGTAAGGAGACACAATCAGGATTCATTGACTGATTTGATTTCAGAGACTGACAGGCTGAAGAAGTCATGAATTTGTTATGTCCTAAACTATGCATGCATCAATTTGTACCTACCCCTGCTCTGCCAGATGCAGTACTCCAGTTGATTCCAATATAAACACTGTTAATGTACTGTGAAATGGTTCTCCTGAAGCAGCATAAACATTTCATCTTTTCATTAGAATAACAAGTTGGAAATTGCCATATTTAAAATGGAATACAAGACTGTGTTAAAAAATTATATGACCCTCACACTATAAAATTGATTAAGAAGGTGACCTTGAAAGTTCTTGACTTCATCAAGTGACTAATACATATTAGACAAGCAGATGTTTTCAGTTTAGAAGCCCAACCTCTACTCTAGTAATATTGTTTCGAAAATTTTGATATGGGTAAGCCTGTAAATTATTTTTTGCATGATTGCCAGACAAAGACACTTTTTTCCAAAGTGAACACAGACACAAACCTGAATTTCCATTTGTACTGTTGACACTCAGTTATCAATTTTGGCATGTATCTTCTTTTCAAAAACTGTGTTTTATTTGAATTGATGGCAAGACATTCCATATTGCTAAAAACACTGACTTAATATACCCAATTGCCATTAAATCACAGTTTGTTAAATCTTAAAAGCATATAGGTTTGGTGACCATGAAAAGCAATGGAAGAAAATAGGGGTGGAGAGGAAGTTTTTTCATGAACTTTATTTCTATTACTGTTGCCAGGGCAACCGCCTGCTCAATATCTCTATAGATTATGCTCAGTGTAGCTGCTTCATTTAAGGTGTGATGGACCTGGGTAATAACAGGCTCAAACACATAAAAGAATGCATAAGGTCTGAATCTAAATTGTCACCTTATTTATTTTCTAAGAGGAACAATAGTCCTCTTATGTTTTTTTGGAAATTGATGAAAGGAAATAAAGGGAGGGGAGATTTAAAGTCAAAGTAAAAAAAAATTGTGATGGCATGGGCCAGAATTTTAGTTGTGTGATATCGTTTCTCAGGAAAAGAATAGCCTGGAAAGTCAGACACTAGTTACTGCTGCTCCTGAATGTATCACATGCACTACAGAAGGTAATGGGGTTACTGATGCTGAAGTACTGCTGTGGAATGAATATTTTGAAAGGAAAAGTGTTAACTTTTTATTAGAGCATGTGTGTCCCAGTCTACATGTGAGACAAATCTTTTGTATATTTACCATGATATTGTACTGCACAATGTCATCAAGGAGGTAAAAATGAATATGGTTAAGTGCTGTAGAAATTATCAAAGAAAGAAATCATGTCATTTGTGCACAAAAAAAGCCCTCAAAACCTTACCTCATTTTCTTTCTTTAAAGAAAGAAAAATAAAAGCTTGGACAGAAATTTACAAGTTGTAGATGTGACATATTTGGCACATCACATTTCGATAGTAAAAGGAATAGAACCAAGTTAAATAACTCTGTGGGAATATACTTGCCATTTCTATAAAAAAGTCATAAAAACCTCTGTCTTTTACTAGCCACTTGGGTGGTAGAATAAAATATAGCTGTGATGTCTTGGGAGTACTGTATATACTAAAGAAGTTATTTGTTAAAATTAAGCTAATGTGTCACCTAGAAGAAAAAGCTGTTATTAACTACAATAAGATGCTATTAATCATTTGGGCTAACTTTAAAGTACTTCAATGGACGTTCTCAATCCCACAGGACAGAACTTTCTGAGAGTTATGATGTATTTCAATACCTTACTAACCCAAAAGCCTGGGAAACCAAACATTGTTCCCAAATACTGAGTGATGAAGTGAAGGATGTTTTGGACTGCTTCAAAACGTGGTCTCTCTGGTGTCAAGTGACTTCATATAAATTATGGATTATATGAAAGATCACAGATAAGCAAATGATTGGATTGATTATTACATAGGAGAATTACAAATTATAGCATTGCATCTTACAGAAAAGCACAAAAAAAAAAAAAAAGTGTGAGAAAAAAGACATTAGATTTTTCTACTAAATATGTAGAGAGGAATTGTTCATTAAACTGTCATGAGATACTTTTGGACAGTATCTATATTAAAGAGGAAGGAATACTATGATTGATAAGGAAACCCTCTGGCAGTGTCATAGAATTATAGAATCATGGAATTGTCTTGATTGGAAGGGACACTCAAGATCACCTAGTCCAGCCATCAACCTAACTGATAAAAAAACTGTCACTAAACGATGTTTCTTTTAAATACCTCCAGGGATAGTGCCTCAACCACTTCCCTGGATAGCCCATTCTAGTGCTCAATAACACTTTCAGTGTAAAAATTTTTCCTAATATCCATCCTAAATCTCCTCTGGCAGAACTTGAGGCCATTTCCTCTTGTCCACTATCAATAGATAGTAGTAGAATAAAGTCCAGTCTGCAGAAACTTCTCTTGCTTGCAGCCTTTTGTCTTGTCTGTCTACAGAACGCATATTTACTCAGAAAGTATGAATTTGATTGGGGTTTAGACATAGGATTAGATGTGTAAGTTGCATGTGAACTCCTTCCAACTGTTAACNTACTAACCCAAAAGCCTGGGAAACCAAACGTTGTTCCCAAATACTGAGTGATGAAGTGAAGGATGTTTTGGACTGCTTCAAAACGTGGTCTCTCTGGTGTCAAGTGACTTCATATAAATTATGGATTATATGAAAGATCACAGATAAGCAAATGATTGGATTGATTATTACATAGGAGAATTACAAATTATAGCATTGCATCTTACAGAAAAGCACAAAAAAAAAAAAAAAGTGTGAGAAAAAAGACATTAGATTTTTCTACTAAATATGTAGAGAGGAATTGTTCATTAAACTGTCATGAGATACTTTTGGACAGTATCTATATTAAAGAGGAAGGAATACTATGATTGATAAGGAAACCCTCTGGCAGTGTCATAGAATTATAGAATCATGGAATTGTCTTGATTGGAAGGGACACTCAAGATCACCTAGTCCAGCCATCAACCTAACTGATAAAAAAACTGTCACTAAACGATGTTTCTTTTAAATACCTCCAGGGATAGTGCCTCAACCACTTCCCTGGATAGCCCATTCTAGTGCTCAATAACACTTTCAGTGTAAAAATTTTTCCTAATATCCATCCTAAATCTCCTCTGGCAGAACTTGAGGCCATTTCCTCTTGTCCACTATCAATAGATAGTAGTAGAATAAAGTCCAGTCTGCAGAAACTTCTCTTGCTTGCAGCCTTTTGTCTTGTCTGTCTACAGAACGCATATTTACTCAGAAAGTATGAATTTGATTGGGGTTTAGACATAGGATTAGATGTGTAAGTTGCATGTGAACTCCTTCCAACTGTTAACATTTAAGGTGTTTTTAAAAGCAGATTTTATGGACATATAGAATATGTATTCTGAGTTATTGGTTCTAGTTATAGCAAGAGAAAATTTTGCTCCAGATTTTTTCCTGTGATTCTTCGTTAAATCCCTAGCTATTTGACCAACATCGGCCTAAAGGTACAGTTATTGAAAATTATTCTAACATATAAAATACGGTTCTGCAGTTATATTATACCATACACTATTCATTCCTACATAAGGTTCTTTGAATGAACAATTTCCTCTTTGCTTGTTTATGTTCTAAATTTTATCAAAGACTGGAAGACAGCTCACTACTAAAGACATTTTAAAGTGTTACATCTGAACAGATCCAAAGTATATATACACAATTTAGTATAGGAAACACGTCAATAGGACATCAGTGTGTTTAGATGTGTTTAGACCAGTTCCCTAGCAAAATAAATGCAAAATGCAGACATCACCTAGTCACCACACCTAAATCAGATAAAGTTTCAATTTTAACTTTAATTTTTTAACTTTTTAAGCAATTTTTTCCTTTACACTCATAGTTCTGTTTTCCTGTTGTGTGGGCAGACAGAAAAACTGGAAACTCTGCTGCTGAGGTGCAGGCTGTTCCCCCCTGTTTTCTCAGGGCTCCTGTGACTGAGGAGCATGCCTGACTCTCTCACTTTTCTTGAAAAATCTCACCTCAGTTTTCATAATGTCAATAAAAAAACCACACAGGCTACCCTTAAAGTAGAGGTTGCATGTTAAAAAATCATCATTATTTATCATGATTGTGAGCATGGTTAAGTTTAAGACAGGGCTACATTGCCTCCTTCCATCAAATGGAGAAATTGTAGAGCAGAGTTGAGGGCAGTGGCAAAATACTTCCCTGAAACCCTGTGTAGCAGCAGGAGACCTCTAAGTTTCAGGTCTACTGAAAAAACAGTAAATAATGGACTTAGATAAATGCCCTCCTACTCAGACTGACAGAATGTAATGAATAACCACAGGTTATGGGATGAAAAAAGGGGAAAAAAAAATCAGAAAGGCAGTCAGCCACTAAACTATTCCTGTGTTTGAAAATTTCAGTTTGCACTTCTCAGGTCCCACAACATCACAGTAGATGGACTAAACCATTTTTTTTCCTGCATGACTGCTAAATGCAAAACAGAATCTTCACACCTAAGCGTATGATAAGAAAATTTCACAGAGCAATTATTTTAAAGACAGTGCATCCAATTAGAAACTCTAATCTAGGTTGCTCTTAACTGCTTTTTAATATAAAAAAGACAATTCTGAATTGTGCATTTATTCTCTCAGCACCTGAAGTCAGAATACTTAAAAGGTATTTATAGCAGATCAGCCTAAATTACACAGATGCAAGTACTCAGCCCTGATACCAACATGGAGGATTTTTGTACATATTCATTATGCACTAAATGATTGATATAACATTCACCAATAACTTCATGTACATTCTAACAGGTAAATTTCAGCAGCTGACTGTTTTGTATACAGAAAATGGAGCTTAAATTAATTCAGGTTTCTTTGAGAACGTACTCACTGATTATTCATTATTCATTGATCCAACTCTAATATTTGTATTTATAAGGCTAGAAGGTATCAAGTTACAAAATGTTTGAATTAAAATAAATCCTAGAAGTGCCACCAACTAAACACAGAAACTGATTCTGTTTTGATTTGGAACTGAGTCACATGCACATACATGGCTTGGTTTGCTGCTAACTTGCACCTGGCCAGTCAGTTACACCTAAATGTTGTCACCCACTTAAGATTTTGGATTCATTATGGATTTCCCTGAAGAAGTAAAAGCTGTGACACATTCTGCACCAGTGTGAATCCAAAGTGGGGAAAATTCACACGATTTGAAGAAGACTTTAAATTTAGAAACTTACAAGAAAAAAATTACAGAAGTATTTTCTCTTCACAAAAGCCATCAAAACATGGAATAAAAAGTTTATAGGGCTCCAAAGGTACAATGCTTATACAGACACACATCCCCATAGTGCCAAAGGAGGCCTGACTTGGTGGATATCAAATGATGTATGTAGAGACAGCCTGAAACAGGATCAAGCAGAATTGTCAAGCATTGCCAAGAGTATTAAAATTTTCTAACAGAGTACTCACAAGGAAACAGTGAAGTCTGAAGCTGAGCACTCTGTGTAGAGGGAAAATACACCAGGGACGTGTACTTTAAATATGGGGTTTTGCCATGGACTTTCCTTCCAACACAAAGTCGTGTTTCCTGCTTTTTATTGGATGCTAATTTTCCATTATGTCAATTATGAATAACACTACAGAAGAGGAAGTGGAGATATGCATCTCTGAGTATGTGTCACAGACTTCGAAATATCACAAAAATTAGGAAATTATAAAGAGCTGTACAGCTATTAAGTACAAGGTCTTTCCCTTGACATGAAAACTTCTAAATGTATGAGGAACATGACCTTATAGCAGACAATGGCAATTTGTTCTCCACAGTCTGTGCCCCATTCTTTGTTTCTTTTTCTTTCCTTCTTGTGCAATCGTTACTTCTGCATTCATCTACAAATGATCTTATTTGGCTGGATTCAACTGTATGGAAGACTTCAGATGTTTTAGTTATTTCAATTGCTTGCACATTATAATCAAAAGGGAATTTTAGAGGCATAAATCAAGCTATCTTGGGGAATCTCAGGTGAAGTTGCACAAGTTGCACAAGTGAAAATTTTATTAATTTTGAATTAATTAATGTCCACTCAGTTGAAGGAAGGCCTTGCAAGATTTTGCAAGTGTTGTAGTAGTATCTATAGTAATTATACGCCCATGTTGTAATTATTGCAATCTGGTCTTGAAACTTGGGTAGATGCATGCCAGTACATTGGAAAAGAGAAAGAAAACAAACAAACAAACANAAAAAAAAAAAAAAAAAAAAGCGGGGAAAAAAAAAAAAAAAGAAAAAAAAAAAAAAGCCCAGTTCCTTTAAGCTTAGAGCTAAAAAACACTGCTGTCAATCTCAAAAGTTAGTTCATATTTATGTTCATACGCAATCAGTTCTTCACGAACGTCTGTTGCATATACTTATCACTAGCAAGAATTACTACTGTTAATGAATTTATGAACATCACCTGACTGTAACAGTTAGTGCTAGCACACCATAACCACCAGTAAATGTTTGTGAACCTGACTGAACTCGACAAATTAATCTGCTCATTTATGTGACTTAGAAAATGTAAGAAGAAATCCTCTGTGACTAGAGGAGAGCTACCAGTTTTTACTGATCACAGAATAATGAAAAGTTCTTAAAAAAGAGGATATCAAGGATTATATAACTAAAACCTTGAAGTTTGGCATCTGAAAGGACACAGAACACCAAAAGAGACTCTGACAAACCTGAACAGAATAATTGCTTCACTAATCTTTCAGGCTACACTATATATCTTATGACAATTGTCTTTTTTTAAAACTGTATGCCCTTGCTGGATCATACTCAGCTGGCCATTGACTATAATCTCAGATCTTTTTTTTCTTTGCAGTCAAATATCTACTGGATATTTTTCTGATTTTAATCCGTTTTGAACTCTAATCCATTCTCCAGGATCCTTTTAAGTCCTCTCAGATTGATTCAGCTACTAACTATAAAAGGGAACATTGTTCCTTTCATCACCCCTATAATTAATGAAAATATTGCTGGTATTTGCACAATTTTACTTACATACACTTTTCTGCTGAAAACTAAGTATTAATGATTATTATAAGTATGGTTTTCTACATTATTTCTGTAACACTATGCACCTGTAACTCTATGACTGTCTTTTTTTTAGACATGAATATCTGTTTGAAACTACCTCAAAAGCCTTGCTATAATAAAAATATATACTGACTGTTTCCTCCCTTGTTGCATGAAACGTGTATGGCTTGACATAAAACTACATTTCCAATATGTTGTTCATTCCACCCTTCCTTTGCAAAATAACTGGCTTTTCCAAATAGCTTCTTGCCTTGCTTTTAATCCTACATACTGATTACCTATTTCCTCATTTGGTAGCCATATCAGAGGTTTTTTGCACCCATGAGTTAGTAGTAGGCTAAGAAAGGTACTAATTATATTTGCTTGGCTTGAAACCAGGCACAAACTTAGTGAAATATCATAATTTTGGCAGAATATAAGCATTTTATAAAACCATAATACTACTAGAGCATACACCACCACCAGCAGCAAACATTTTGTATAAAAGCTAAGAATAAACACAGAATTAATATTTTAGTGCAAATGGGCAAGTGAAGAAGTGGCATAGTCACTCAAAGAAAGAACTGGAAAGTTTGTACAGCAAGGGGAAAGACATGTAGTTAAACCAGAAAAATCTGGCTCTTTAATTTAACTACATTGAAAGCCAAAGTGATTGTCCCCTTTTATTTCAGGAAGGCGTCTGAGGAGCAGGAAAGAGGAGTGAAGGGGAAAAAGAGGTTGCCCACTCCACTTCAAGCTTTAAACACCCTGGATTTTGGACACAAAGTCTGTTGGGGACTTTCACCACCAGCACTCACTCTATGTATCATCTCTATGTCATCGGATATGCAAAACCAGTTTATCATAAGCTTCTTAAGGGCTGTTTGTTTGCATACGAAAATGCCTGATCATGATTAAGAGCTGGCCATTGCCATGTGCTATTATGATCATCAATCCCGTGGAGCGTTGCTCTAAAGTTTGAATAAAGCTGATTTGTCAGTCTTCCAAATGCTTCTATCACCACGACAATTTCCCTAGTCTACGCATAGATATGTATGAATTGTATTCTTACTATATATGTGTATATGATGTAAACATATATGTAAATAGATATATATATAAGTAAAACATACATCTGTGCGCAGTTACAACAAAGCCAGTGGTCAAAGAATATCAAAACTTCAGCTTCAAATGTGTCTGTGAGCAGCTGTGGTTCTTTATTGACTATCAGACCTCAGTATTCCTCATGCTTTTCATATGCTCTAAGAATCATAGCTTGTCACTTTATATGTTCTCTTCTAGCTGCGTCTCATTCTGTGATGGGACTCTTCCAATTTTGCCCTTCCAGTTGTGGTCGGTCCACCTGTTAAATCATCATTTAATTTCAGACGAACCAGGCATAATGTCAGCCCTGTGACGCTCTGTGATGTTAGTACATATCCAGACCTACAGCAAAATAGAGTTAATTGTAGTGTTTACAAATATCTACACTAACAAATATAATCTGTTTTTCTACTGTTAGTATAAATGGTATGTTAGATTTAATTATTATCTTATCAACCCGTTGACCTGAGGCTACCCAAGCATTCTTATAAATCTTTTAAATTGTATGTGAAATCAGCTGTGATATTTTGTTTTGCGTTATTTTGTTTTGAAACTGGCTTATGTATAAAGTAGCCAAATTGCTTTTTCTGTTTAGGGGTCTAATCCCTTAAATTTTCTTTTGCTTTTTAATTCAGTAGGGGACTGTGTATATGTGGGTGTCCTATGCAGGTGAGAGAATTAAGGTGATAAATAAAGTACATCCTTGTTTCTTTAAAGAATCTTTTTTTTACAGGGTTTTCTGATAAGGGCTTAGCTACAATTAGATATCCACTTTTTTGAATGATATTCAGAATGCTTAAGCAATGTGTTATTTATTCTGCAGTGACCCCAGTTTTAAGCAGTTCCCCCTAGCTACTTTTCTGATTTGCACGCTTTCTTATTCCCCACCGTATGGTCAAAAAAATAGTTTCTGTTGATTTATGATGGACTGTTGTATATGAGAGACAACTCATTTTCTTTCAGGTTATTAAAGCTAGAATTAAGTAAAATAAGTTTATCTAGGAACACAGTTATACATGAAGAGGAGGAGTATTCCTGCCTGATGTAAATTGAAGCAATTATATTGACATGACAGACCAATATTTCAAAGCAGATATGCTCATTGACTCCTCCCAGATACTTTGCTTATGGTCACCAATGTCTCTTGATCAATAGTAATACCTAGTTTCCCTGTGTCATAGTAATAAATGTTATTCTGATTTATGTGGTGAACTTCTTTAATTTTTATCCTCAGTACACTGACAGTAATTCCAAGCATGTTATTCTGGAATCTGTGTATATAATGTGGAGTGCAGTGCAGGTTTTGCAAAACAGCCTTTTGTGAATTCATCATATTCCGGTATCCAAAAAATCTGACAGAATGAAAAGTTTCCAAATGAGGATCTAGACTCAGCAAGTTGTACGTATTCAAAATAATTTTCCAAATTAAGCCCTTTTATGTGAGCTTCAAGCTGTCAAAACAAGCAAGAAAGGAAAAGAAAACTCACTGTTAAATATATACATAAATCAAATTAGATGACTGCAGAAGTAAAAATATAAACAAGTATAAAGATCAGAGGAAAAGTGATAATTATTCATTATTGTGTGCAAGCAGAACTACTACTTTCTTTATTTCACCTAATCTTGTATGGAAAATGGATGTAATGGTGAATGTTACCAAAACACATCACCATTTCAGTCTGCTTGACAGTGGCAGAAGAAACCTGAATGCAAATAAGAAAAAAAAAAAAAAAAAGAGCATAGTAGTGTATCATTTCTGAATGCTGTGCAAAAGGGCCTTCTGCCTGCACACATCTGTCAAGAGCAGAATTATGTTCTTTGCATCTCTCTGCACACTTACATCACCACTACTCAAAAATATGTCATCACTTCACCGCAGAACATCCCAGCTGATGACAGTGACTAGATTATTCAAGAATACAGTGACCAATTCCTTATTAAAATCTAGATGAGCATCTCTGTGAAAAATTAATACCCATAAAGACAAATATTTAAGAATTTCAAGTCTGACCTCTAATAAGCCGAGACTTGCTATTTTAAAGTCTGCCAATATGGCATCACCAAGGGCAAATCGTGCCTGGCTAATCCAGGGGCCTTCTTCAATGGAGTGACTGAATCCGTAAACAAAGGAAGAGCTACAGATGTCATTTACCTAATCTTCTGTAACAGCTTTGATATGGTCCTCCACAGCACTGTTTCTGCTGAATTGGAGAAGTAAAATTTGGTGGAGCACTCAGCACATAAGGAATTGGCCAGATGGCCATATCCAAATACTTACAGCCCATAACATGATGTCCAAGTGGAAACCAATGAGCACTGTCTCGTACATACCAGAACCAATGCTAATTAATATCTTCATCAAGGACATAGTAGGATGAGTGAACACTCAGCAAGTAGCAGATGATTCACCAAATTGAGTGGTACAGTTGATATATTTGATGGAAGGGATGATATTCAAAGGGACCTTTACAGGCTTGAGGAGTTGAGCTTCTGTAAAATTCATGAAGTTCAACAAGGCCTAATGCAAGGTCCTGTGCATGGGCTGGGGTAATCCCCAATACCAGTAGAGGCTGGGGAATACATGGATTTGAAGCAGCTCGGCTGCTCCTAAGGATTTAGAGACACTAGTGGATGAGAAATTGGACATGAGCCAGCAATGTGCACTTGCAGAACAGAAATCCAACCATATCCTGGGCTGCATCAGAGACGTGGCCACTCTCTGATGAGATCCCATCTGGAGTACTGTGTCTAGCTTTGAGACCCCCAATACATGAAAGTCATAGACTTATTAGAGCAGGTCCAGAGGAGGCCACAAGAATGATCAAAGGGTTGGAACACTTCTCCTGTGAAGAAAGTCTGTGAAAGTTGTGGTTGTTCAGCCTGGAGGAGAGAAGGCTCTGGGAAGATCTTATTGATGCCTTTCAACATGTAAAAGGGGTTTGTGTGAAAGATGTAGAGAGACTTTCAACAAGGGGTGTCATGACAGGACAAGGGCCGATGGTTTTAAGCAAAAAAACAGTAGATTTAGATTGAACATATGGAAGAAATTTTCCTATTGGCAAGGGTGGCAAGACACTGCAATATGTTGTGCAGAGAAGCTGTGGATGCCCCATCACTGAAAGTCTTTGAGATCAGATTGGACCAGGCTTTGAACAACCTGGAAGGTATGATTGGACTAGGTGATCTTTAAAGGTCCCTTCTTATCCATAACTTTCTACAATTCTATGATTCTATGTTTTTTGTTCCGTAACACTGGATAGTTGAAGTGCAAATGCAAGTCATGTAATATTTACTTTTGCAAAAGTCAGCTCTGCCTCTGAAAAACAAATGATGATTGTGCATGGCATCAGAATTAGAGCTGACCTTCTGTAGATATCTACAAGAACATTTCTTTTTTGCAAACATTTTTGGTCCAAAACTGGGGGAGATATAGTTAAAAGTTATTATAGGTTATTCCTGGAATTGTCGTTGTTTCCATAATCAAGTTTTCGCAATGACTATAAAGTCATTTTACCAGAGTCAGCTCTGTTAGTGAGATTCCTGCACAGTTTCTATTTTACTTTATTTTTTTATGAATTCTGTTCTCCCTGATCTTGAATACATAGGGTAGGATCCATCTTGTTTAATCTGAAAACCTATGCCCGTTTAGTCCAACTGGTTTTATAATCAAAAGATGAAGGTTACCTATTGTATTTAGAAGGTACAATACAGAGATTGCCAAAAAACCCGAAAGTTTTAGTTTGATTTTGGAATAAAAATATTTGGGACAAATGTATTTCTGATGTAGAAGCCCTTAAAATAGGAAATAAACCCATTTTCACAAAATGGTGTCATAAATTAGTGTAGCTACATTATCCTAAGATCTGCTGGAGGTGTGTCACTATCAGGTTCATAAACTGGGTATAAGTAAAGTCAGTAAAGTCAGTAATCAAGGAAATTAATTCTTAAGTAAAATTTGCCTAAGAAGACTGGTTGTGTTGAGGATCAATTTCACGTGCACACATCTTCTCTTTCTTTGGAAAGCAGTCTTTATTATGTAGAGAGTTTTTGTTATTATAATACATACCAATAGCTGAAAAACAGATTTAGGTATCAGACATGCTGTTATAGACACAAAAAGAGAGATTCAAGGTGGGGCAGGACATCTCAAGTCATGACAAGAAATCTCTTTAACACCTCTCAGGAAAAGAAGAGTTCCATCTTCCTTATTTTTTATTATTTTCTAAATATTTGATTTTCTCTGGATATTAAATGATCGTTTTAAAGCTCATCTGTGTTGTGCACAATTTGATAGATGATGAAATAGAGCTCAAATTTTCCATAATCCAGTACGATAAATTATTAGTTGCTCTTCTGAAAAACACAATACATGTCAGTAACTCTCTTACCCAACCTAAGAACTGGCATTAAGAATTATATTTAAATCTCAGAAGATTGGTATTTTTTTTAATATTCAGAAATAAAAAAGTCAAATTTCGGAACTGCATCAATTAGAGAGGAAAAAAAAAATGCAGTAAGACAGTTATAAACACGTCTCTATAATTTTCTGACCCACTAAAGTCACATCCTGGAAGCAGAAGTATTTCCTCAGTGCATAGGTCTTTCATTTTCTTGTTGCTTGTACCACTACCTTAATGCTTATGAGTCGCTCCTTGTGTCCATAGGACTATTTAACATCAATATGACTCAGCTCAGAGGACAGACGTGAAAACCACACCGTGCATGTTCTCCAGGACAGAAAGGATCTACTCCTGTAACCCTCCAAAAGAAACACATTGAATCAGAAATACGTGAATACTAGAGTTTGATCTGCAATAAAACTACCTGATTTTCAGATTCTAATCCCACATTAAAAGTCTATAATCTAAAGGCAATTTCATTTCGCATAGAATGAAGTCTGAGATCTCTGTGCTTTTATTCTTAAAGGACAGAACTGGAGGATTCTCAAAATGTTCAGAAATCCATATGAGATACGGCTCTGTCAATTCTTATTTTTTAAGAATAAGAGCAGAAAATGTTCTCTTATCAAAGATTCAGTCTTTCTCGAAGTAAAACAATTTCTGAAGAAACAAAAACCTCCTACCATAATTGTAGCTCTGTTTCCAGTCTTGGTCAGTTTAAATAGTGAAATGGTATTTGAAATTTTTTATTTTTTAAAGAGAGATTATCTAGCCTTTTAAATTATTTGGCTTCAATTCACAAAGAATTTTGGAAGAATGTAATATCTTGATTTGATTTTAAATGATTCATACGTTCTTACATGAAAGCATAAAAAGGATTGCACTGATCCAGAGGGACAGTAAATGCACTGTAATAGATAAATCACATTCTTTCTGAACCCAGACTTAATTTTATCAAACAAATCTTGAAAGAAAAGATATTCCACAAAGATACCTATTACAGCTAGGATTCCAAAAACACGTTTGTTCAAACCATTTATATTCACAGTAGTGTCAAGCTGTGTATGAGAATACATTAACAAAAGGCAAAGTGACAGACTCTAATTAGTCTGTTTTTAAAAAGTGAATATAAATATTACATGGAGGTTTTTTATGAACATAGGGGAAATTACAGTGATAAGACACTAGTGGTTTGCTAGGACATCCTGCAACACCAGCAAACTTTTGCACGCTGATAAGGAGGTCTATACAGCAATCTCATTACCTGCTCATTGAACCAGAGTGCCCTGTTTGTCCTTGGAGGATCATTACAGATGTTTGTAATTTAGAAGAACATTCCTAAACCCATTAATCCAGGGTCTGCTTCCAAAGCATGATTTGATCAATGGCATTAAGTGGTTGTGTTCCTTGTTTCAATCTCCAATCTGGGGAGAAAAAAAAAAAAAA
>VXBW01002926.1:0-41289 GCA_013400375.1 Thinocorus orbignyianus
CCACACTCCTGGAGAGGGGAGCATATCCCATCGTGCAGCCTTGCACACCCCACCACCACCCAGCCAGCCTCCCCGCCCCCTGAGTCCACGGGGTCTTGTCCCAGGGCAATAACTGAAGGGAAGCCCACCAGAGCAGTTCTTGGGGTGTGCTGACAGAACCGACAGCTTCCTGTATGTGCCCATTCTCTATAAATAAAGAAAATTGAAGTTGTCACACAACTGTCTGCGTGGTACCAAATGCAAACCCCGTGAGGCACCAGCACTGGCTGAGCTCCACACCTGGCCTCCTCAAGGGCTGAGTTGAAGCAGCCATGGGCAGCGCTGGGGGGTCCCAGCCACTTGGAGCACTGGGGCCCCCTTCAGTCCCAGAGGCTGGCTGGGAGACTGCCCAGTTCCTTTGCCCCCATACCAGTGGGTTCAACCCTTAGCTTCCTTCCCCAGTGTTCTGGGCCAAGGAAGACACACAGAGCTCCTCCTGAAATGCCTGGGGCAGGACTTATGGTGACTGAAGGACAGTGCAGAGTCACTGCCCCTCTTACTGTGAGTCAGGGGAGGCCACGTGAAGCCCCAGCACTGGCCCCAGTGACTCCCCAGCACCGGCCCTGGTGACTCCCCACCCACCATGGCATACTAAGCCAGAGCTGAGCACACCCTGCCCTGGGATCGCAACCTGCCACACAGCCATCAGGTAAGTGCTGGGGAAGGCTTCAGGACCTTCTTGTGAGCAAGACTGAAGGCGTTTCAGGGTTGTGTCTTGGCTTTTGATACACAGCTGTGTTGTTGATGGCTCCCGGAGGCATCAAGACGCTGGCAAGGGGTCGTGGTCCTGTGGAGAAGTTATCTGCAGCCTCTGGACTTCCATATCTTTTAATAGATTTCTTTTCCTATGAAATCCTAATGACAATGCCCCTATTTCATGCACAGAGGAAGATCTGTTTGCTTTAACTTTACTCATACTGCAAACATGAACTCTTCTTGCTTCTCATGAGCTCATTTTCTTCCCTTCAGATTATTCTAACAACCACACGGAGGAGCACGCAGCGCGTATGTAGAAATACAGACCAGGTAATTTCAAATAGTGCATGTAAATATACAAGAGTGCCACTATTATTTTACCAGCACAACTGGAAAACAGACAGCAAAGGCCCCAGGATTTTTGGGTGTGGGACTGGCAGCAACATGGCCACTGTGTCTGGGCTTGCTGTGGGAGGAAGGAAATGCTAGTGTTGCAGCAAGTGCAGACAGGCTGCACTCGCTCCCTGCTCACACCCATCGGGACAGTCACACCGAGTTTGAGAAGCTGCTTCCCAATGCTGACATGCACTCTCTGGGTCTTTCCTCCTACCTGTGTTCAAGTATGCTGTAAAGAGTGAAAAGAGTTTTGCTACTTCTCTGTAGCATTTAATCTGTATATGACAGCAGGAAGCAAGCAGACGAATAGCAGAATTATCTGGAAGAGACTAGTCTAGTCTAGTCTAGGAACAGTTCCAAACTGAGCTTGTGTGCATCAGTTTTTGTTGTCTCGCAGGAAGAAACTACCAGCTTTCACCACAGCCGCTGCCCTCCAGGACATCTCCCTGTGGAACAGAGTGCTAGGACCAACCTAAGACTTGCAGGTGTGCTTTACGAAGTTCATTTGTTTTGGTTTGAGTAAAGGGCGGGGAGGGACTTAATATTTATGTTTAAAATAAAATTCAGCAATATTTGGTGTCAGCATATAACTTAAAAGGAAAGTTAAAAGTGTTTTCAAAGGAAAAAGGTTTAGGATTATTTGGTTTTTTGTCTCAAAGTCATAACAACCTTATTTTACTTCATTTATATTTTTTTGCAATCCCTTTGAACAATTTCACTTGTTTATATATATATAAATATATATATATATATTTTGGGAGTTAAGCAAAATGTTGTGTTTGGCAGTTACTAGCCTCATTTTCCAATCAGCTAGAAGTTTGGGTCTGCACACAAATTTTATTCTAAGATGTTAAAAAGACCTCACTGCAATTAAGTTCTGATTTACTCTGGGGAAAGCAAGATGAGGTCTGTTGTTCATGTCGTTCCCCAGTGAGCTCATGGCCAGGCTGAAATGCCACTATATCATCAGCCTTTTGCGGTATAATCAACTAAATCACTTTTAAAACATACAATAATTAAACATCTATACTTATCCTTTGTTTAGATCTGATTTACTTTCCGGAAGAGCCACAGGAGAATTAATTGTCCATAGCCTAAGAGAAATTAGGTACCCAACTTCCTTAGCTGTGTAAAGCTTGGTGACTGACCGGGCTTACCTGTGCCGGAGGCACAGAAAGAGATGGGAGCGGACACTGGCTGCTGCTCCTGGATCCTTTTGTGGCATCCAAGTTTTATCAGAGTGCATAAGTGCGATAAACAAATGTGTCTGTCTTGATGGTACAGCTGAGCAGGCCAGTCATTTGGGCCAGCAAATTAACAGTTCTAAGGTAAATCAGGCTGATAGCAAATGAGGTGGACAGTGTCTCCTCTTTCTTCTGTGTTGTGTCTCCTCTTCCTTTGTGCGCAGTGGGACAGATCTGCTGGTGCCTACCTGCTTGCTTTGTCTCTGGGATGATGTAAAACCAGCATAAGGCAGGTGCTGCAATAGGTTTGTGTAACAGAAAGAGCACCGTGCCTCGAATGTGCCAATGAAATTGGCCTTCACCAGGTATTAGGAGCCCCAAGGACAAGCCACCTGAATTTCACTCAACAGTAAAACCTGTGGGCATTTTTATAAATATTTTTCTGAAATTGAATTTGTCAGTCGGAAAATAAATTTTTCTATTTAAAGTAATTTTGTTCCTTTAGGCCTGGTATTTCACCTATGCCATCTACAAAGTCTAAAGGATTTAACTTACAAAAGCAAACACTGTTGCAAGGTTTAAGATAAGTAAACAGGAAGGCAAGAAAGATGCTGAAAAATGCTGAAAACCACAGCTGGAGATAGGTAACTGCACATAAACTACGATTACTATTGTGTGGCCCAGAATGAGTTTATGCAGGGTGTGGTGTGCTGGGTTCCTTTATTTCAACATCAGCTGTTGCTTCGCCAGGCAGAGAGGACAGATGTGTTTCCTGCATTCCCTATTGGGTGCTCACAGTTCAAAGCTTGTTTGTTCAAAAGCTTGCTAGTTTTTTCACCTTCTCAGGTGTAGCAGGTACTGTCTGCTATTGTGGATGCCTTGCATAGAGTCATCATTGGGAATAATTTCGAAGTATTCTTAAAATACTGAATTATTTTGTTCTCATAATACATCTAGGAGGTAGTTAAGCAGCTTTCTGGGTTTAGCCTTTAAAAGCGGTTAAAGATGTTAGGTAGTTTTCCCAGAGCCAAACAACAAACCAGTGGCTAAAAAGAGTTTCAGACTAATAATCTCAGCGCTAGAACACTTGCAGCCTGGGAAAGGAGAAAGCCCCCAGAAGCACCAACATACAAAAATATGGGACCTTGACCCTGGATCCAGAGGAGACATGGGTTTTGCAGCTAATTTGGAGTCTGTTTGTGTCTAATTTCCTGTCTGAGAACTGACATACTAAGAAGTTGTTCTGTTTCCAAAATGAAGATGGTTTTTCTTGTGTGTTGTGCTATCCTTCTGAAGACATTTACAAGGCCTGTTTCCGATTTTGTATTAGACTATTTTTCTAATTGATAAGATGCTGTCTAGAGAATTGAAACTGCTTGTAGGAAAAGAAACTGTTTTCCTTCTGGAAAATGTAAAGGAAATACTTAGTTTTCAAACTGCTCGATTGAAAGTGTTTTGTCGAATGGATGCAAAAGTTACATTCTAAGAAAAAGTGTGGCTGTATAAACTGTTTTCCTACTGCACCCTGCATAGCGGAAACTGTACTTCAGGCTCCCTAAAAATCTTCTTTTGCCACTCTCAGTACAACAGAGCTTTAGCTGAAACACTGCATAAGGGGAGATAAGGGTGCAGGGTGCTTGGATCACCGTAGGTGAAGGCAGCTGTTCAGAACCACAACCACCACAAAAAATGCATCAAAATAAACCATCCTCATAACAGAATTTCTGAGGGGAGTTTCGCAAAACCAAAGGAAACATTGGATTTTCAGGATTTCGGAATGTTTTGGTTTTGTGGTAAATACCAATAAGAAATTTGGAATTGACACCTAAAGGTTTCTAATTCATAAACCCAAAGTTAGTGGAAATTTCCTTTTCATGACAGCTTGGGAAGTACAGACACTGAAGTGTCAAAGTCTTTTGTGAGACAAGGATTCCAGATCGTGCTGTGCCCTCTTATGAATTATTTCTACTATCGCGACCCCCCCCCCGNTATTTTAAGTATAAGGATGTCAGAGTTACAGAATAATTGTTCTGTTTTGTAAATGGAACAGGGCCTATTAAGTTACTCACATCTGTGGTAAATAGTTAATTAGACACCTTGGTAGTTGTAAAAAAAAGCCTAATAATGTGAATGATCGAGTCAGACTTCTTTTTGTTTTACTCATGATGATCAGACTTTTGTTCTTTCTTAATAACCAAAGGCCAGCCCATCAAGACTCATTCAGAGTCATCAAGAATGGGTCCCGGGATGGTAAATGAATCATGACGTGAAACTCCTATTGCAACAGAGAAGTGATTTCAAAACTAAAGTGCCTAGAGATAGACGCCATGTTTGCAGAAAATTGAGTGTAAGACAGAAAGATAGAGAAGGTCAGACTGATCTGTTTCAAAATATGCTTTTTCTCCCCTTTCAAACAGGTATAGCAATGGAGAACTTGAATGTCCCATTCCCAGATCTTACTGAAGAACAGCAAGGTAAGGGTAGCACACAAAGATCAGAGCTTCAGCTCATTCACACTTCACAACAGAGTGGTCATGAGTCAATGAAACTTGTTTCCTCTGAAAACACACACCATTTATCTCCTTGCCTGTAAAAAAGAGACTAGCAGTTAGTTCCCAGCTCTTCCACAGGCTTCTCATCAGGCCTTGGGCACGTGCTTATGGGAATTTAGATGTATGAAGGAGATTTTGCAGTGCATTAAATGCCTGATGAGCTATCTCAGTCTGGGTATCCAGCCCTTTGTGTCATTCTATCTGTCTGCAAAATAGCATGGTCAGAATAAGTACCTATTAAATAGCTAGGAATACTTCCCCTGCTTCTCTGACTGAGACAGTGGTGTCACAAGGACGTCAGTAATTTGTATGGGCTACTGACATTTTTCTGCTGATTTCTGGCAGACTGGGTTGCTTTATACAATCCAGCAGTGCTCGCTCTCCTACATGCTGCCACACTGATGTTGGGAAGGGTGTTAGAGTCTGATGTCTGTCTCCACACCTACACCAACCACCACAGGAACACTGTTGTGCAGCCCACCTCTACTGCTGCACAGGGATTTGCTTGTTTTTCCTCCCAGAAATTTTCCAGAGGGTTTTCACTGCTGATGCCGATTACTTGGAGAATCATGAGAAAATGAACAGGTCCTTCTGGGAATCACTTGTAAAATATTTAGCTACCACTGACCCACCTATCCTGAAGACTGAAGAAAAGAACAATGTAAGTTACTGAAGAAACATGCATCCTTTGTAAAGCATGGTTATACAGATGTTTTTATACTCTCTGATACACTGTAAGGAGAGAAAACATACAGTCCAATTATCTGATATGCTAAAACATATCTAAAGGATACTAAGTGCTGTAAAAGGGCACTTCAATGAATGAGACTCAGGCCCCTGCTTTTACTACATTGCTCTCCTTGTATAAAAATAACTGGCTTTGTATAATTCCTCAGGATCAGTTCAGCTCCCTATTTTCTATTAAGATGCTGCAGAGATTGCATGTCCATTTTCAGACCCTGTAACTACATTTCTCCAGCTCTTCAGATAGATAACTATTACACACCATGTTTTATTCCCAGTTGATGGCTCTTCTCTGAGTTACTGAATTGAGTTTACGTTGTGTTTCCATCGTTGCCTTTACTCTTTGTCCCCCATTTCCCCCTTGTGCAGCAGAGGCAGAGGATGGGGTAAGATACATTCACTCCTCGGGCAGGGTATGTTTTTATAGCCTACGTTTTATTGGAAGGACTATTTGCTATTTACTTACTTTTATTTCAGCTCCTCAACAGCTGCAGTGTCCTGCCTGGAGGCTGCACTGCCTGCCTGAAAGCCATAGAGAAGAAAGGAGTCCGGGCAATGGCTGTGCTTTACCTCTTGCTGAAGACAACCAGTCCAGCAGGATACAGGCAGCTGCCCAGCTCCAAGGGAAAAGGTCAGTCCTACCTGGCTGCTCTTAATCTATTTTGTTAAAACTACTGCAGTGATGGTGGGACTTGGAAGTTGTCATTAGCGAACAACTAAAATGTCTAGAAATACTGCTTAGAAAAGTGAGTTAGGTGTAGTCATAACGGAAGCCACAGACAGTATTTTGCTTCAGTTTGACTTGGCTTCTTCTAGGGAAAATACCTTGTTTGTCTGTGAAGAGAGGATGTCCTGGGATGATGATGCCAGAGAAATTTCTCTGACTTAAAGTGGTGCCCCAGTTTTTCCTGTCTAGCTGGATCCACGACACCCATGACGCTTTTTTGCGTGGACTGTTACCCAGCCAGCCTGGGGCTCTCGGAGTGGCAAGAAATCTGAGCTGAGCTGCTGAAAATACTTTTGCAAATGACCCTGGTAGTACGCATAGTAGTAACCAAACAGTGGATAGAGGATGCCACTCAGGGTGCTGAACTTGGCAGCAAGATACAAACAGACTCCACTGCACTACTCATTTACCCAGTCATACAATAAGAAACTGATTTTGAAGCGGTTAAAGAGTGGTATGCAAGCCAGCAGCGCTCACTGCCTGGCCCAGGAGTCCACATTCTGCAGGTTTCTCCCCCCGGGTGTTTGGCCTGGCTGGCTTTGAGCGCTCTGCTTTTGTGTCGCAAGAGGGTGCTAGCACTGCAGCATGAGCACAGGGAACCCAGCAGAAATCACAGGGGTGAAGGGAGAAGTGGCCCAGGAAAGGGTGAACAACCATTCTCCAGCTAAAGCATATTTCAGCTGCAGCTGCTATTGCTTTAGCAAGTGGGAATTTTCACAGGGGTAGCACTATGGGTAAATTAAAGGCTAGAACATGAAACTTTAGGCATCTTTAAAAAGCCTAAACTGTAGAGTATATGATGCTTTCATTTGTAATGCTTTGTACTACTCCTTGTGTGCCAAAAAATGCTGAAGTAAGACTAAGGGTCTGATTTCCTCAGACAACCTTTAATAAAGCATTGTGAAATCTGTCATTGTAAAAGAGAGAAAATGTGAATCATTATTTCTAATATTTTTTTCTGTATACACAAAACAGATGAAAAACTGAAATTCCTGAAGAGATTGGAAAGGAATCTCATGGTTTCCCAAGGGGAAGAAGAGGCTGAAAATTCATCCCATGAGTCCATGGATGAAGATACTCAAGGTAAGGAGGATTTATTTTATTTTTCCCTGACACATAATTTAGTCTGATTGCATGCTCTTCAGAGGTTCACTTAGGAGTCTTGCAGCAATTAAGTAGCAATTCATCAGAACTCTGAAAAAAGTACGAAATTGTACAAAAGAGAGAACACAGAAAATAATCAGTACTTCTAGATTCATTATAAAAAAAATTAGCAGCTGCCTCCTGCTCTTGTGGAAGTTGGAGGTCTCAGAAGTATAGAGTCCTGCTGCAAGACTCCTTTCCAAATACAGATCATAACTTCTATGAGCTTCAGTGCATTTATGGTCTAGCTGAGACCTGTGCTATAGCAGGAGGCAAAGAGCAGTGACTGTACAGAGGTAAGTAACGATGCTGTAGTGCTCCTCTAGCATTTCTTTTCCTATTAGCAAACATCAACAACAAAAAAAGTCTCTCTGCCATTGGACTGTTTCATTCTTGGAAAATGAGAGAGGCTAAGAAGTGACAGGCAACATACAAGTGATAATGTTGATAATGGCTTATTTTGCTACAGAAAACCACTAACCGATTAAGACCAAATGAAGAAAATAAAAAAATATAAATTTAGAAATAAAATGTTCAAACTAATTAGCAGTGCTGATGATTCATGTGTTTTAAATAAGGTCTGTCTCACTACACCCCTTTATACAATTTATTCCATGTTCAGATTTTGCTGGATTTCTCCTATTCAGACAGCTTTGAAGAGAGCTGTGAGGCAAAAGCAGCTAATAATGATCCTTTCACTTCAAAGCCTTGATTTTTACCTACATATCCCATGGCCATTATTATATTATGAACAAGCAACTAGAGTGCTGTTGTTTCTGATACTGCTGCACATATTTCTTTAATCTGATGAAGAAACACTTTCTCTATCCAGACAGTCATGAGGAAGATTTAGGAAGACAGAAGACCGAGGGGCGATTACTTGGAGGTAGGACGAAGTGACAACAGTATTGTTTTTTACTAGAGACAACCAGTAAAAACAGAAAAAAAGGATAATTTCTGGCATTCTTTGATTTGACTTCTGAACAAAGGTATATTAACATATGTAGACATAGGAAAAAGACCAGTCAGAATTTGGCTGTACGAAAGGCATTTCCTATAAGATGAAGCTCAAGTAATACTAACATTCAGTCGTGCCCTGGGGTTAGAGTTGAACCAGGAGAAAAGCAAGATCTGCTGTTTTAGGAGAAGTCCTGCTGCCTGGGCCTGCATAGCTGCCATTGAGATGCAGCAAAAGAGTTTGGAAAATATCTGTCAATCACAGCCACTACTTACAGGGTCTGCAGTCGGCCCTCAGTGCTGCCGGGTCATCATCAGCAAGGGCCACGCCTTGGATCTTGTTCCCAAGGCTTTTCCTTTCCTTCCAAAGGAAAAGTGGAAAATAAGTACCATGCAGATGAAGAAAATGTGCTGTATCAACACACAAAGATAGCTGTCAGCTTATGGTCTAGAACCAGGGATGTAAAAAAGTTAAGGCTTTAATAATTTAATTAATGTCTGAAAATTATCTCGTCCCAGATGTAAGAGCAGCTCATTTAAATTGGCATTGGGAGATCTAATTTGCCTTGCAGGAACCTGATTCTACCTCACTCCAGCTATTGTGAGGGATGGAATATGGGGGGGGTTAATGATCCATTCACGTTTCCCACTTTCAAACTGCACTTTTCAAATTATGACAGAGCTGCCCTCTCTAATGAGTTAGAGTCAGTTTCTACCTTGTCACTTTCACACAACCCCACTCATCTCATGGTGTTGTGTGGGCTAGGGCTGACAGGAGGATACACTTACTCATTAAGAGTATTAATCTATGTTATCTTTGCATAATATTTTAGGCATGCCAGCAGAGGTTGTTCCCTACAGAGATTCAGGTGAGTGCTCCCAGATAACTTCATCCTGCTGGAAGGAAAACTGTACCTGCAGTTTCTTTTTTCTGACGTGCTTGTATATTTAAAAGTACCCACACCCCTGGCTGTAAATCCATTGGTTTCCAGTTAGCCTGGTGCTGGACCTGGTATGGTGCAGACAGTTTGTTGCAAGGCTGTTACAGTGGCTGAGTGACAGCACCTGTACAAGGTGTTCTAGCGGATTGACACATTTTTGGTAGGCCTGCCAGGTTCTCACAAGAACAGCTCACAGCAGCTGTTGCCCTTTTTTAGGGGAAACTCCAGCAATTCTATTGGGCAACTACTTGGTGTTTCCTAAGAAAAACAGGCAGTTTCCAGCACTCCCTGCAGCCCTCTGTCTCCTGCCAAACAGGGGTGCAAGACTGGGAGGGAGCTGGAACCTGGTTTCTGCAGAACAGCAATACTTGCTCTGAACGTCTTCCTCACTCAGCTCAGAGCACAGAGCATTCCCCAGCAGAAAGTGTCAGGCAAAAGCTGAATGATGAGACAGAGCAGCAGCACCAGTGGAGGGGCTTGAACAGCCAGTCTAAAGACCAATTTCCTTTAATCAACAAGTGCTGAGCAGCAGAACAGATGTGAAAATCCTACAGCAGGAAATGTTCAATGGCTTGATTGTATTAATGACCTCATCCCTCCTGCTCCCAGGCCAAGGCCACAGTGGTTAGTTCTGAGGGGCAGACGGCCTAGCAGAGTAGCCTCTTTGAGAGGCCACTTGCTCAGCGTCTTCTCTTCTGTGGAGTTGGGGAGTAGCTGCTGTGACTTGGACTTGGCAGGGTTGGGAAAAAGACAGAAGTTGCATCATAATCCCTAGGGGAGGTTTTTGAGTTAGCCATCCCCAAGGAGTTACTTAAAATACCAGGATAGGGGAATATATTGTAATATATTCTCTACCCCTCTAATCTGCTCTCGTGAGGCCCTGCTTGGAGTACTGTGTCCAACTTTGGAGTCCTCAGCACGGAAGGGACATGGAACTATTGGAACGGGTACAGCAGAGGACCACAAAGATGCTCAGAGCACTGGAGCACCTCTCCTGTGAAGACAGGTTGAGGGAGCTGGGGCTGTTCAGCCTGGAGAAGGCTCCGGGGAGACCTTATAGCAACCTTCCACTATCTGAAAGGAGCCTACAGGAGAGCTGGGGAGGGACTCTTTGTCAGGGAGTGTAGCAATAGGAGGAGGGGTAATGGCTTTAAATTGAAAGAGGGGAGATTTAGACTAGATACTAGGAAGAAATTCTTTACTGTGATGGTGGTGAGGCACTGGAACAGGTTGCCCAGGGAAGCTGTGGATGCCCCATCCCCGGGAGTGTTCAAGGCCAGGCTGGATGGGGCTTGGAGCAACCTGGTCTAGAGGGAGGTGTCCCTGCCCATGGCAGGGGCGTTGGAACTCAATCATCTTTAAAGTCCCTTCCAACTCTAACTGTTCTATGATTCTGTAATATTCTCCTCATGATGCCTGGTGCATAAAGAGGGTTACAAGACTTCCTGTTGCTATTTGGCCTCTCCACCTCTCACCATGGCCTTTGTTGCTTCAGTTCTAGATTCCTGCAATACATTAGACTGAGACAATGAAAATATTTAGCTAGTACAGGGCACCACAATACTGTACTGAATATGTTCAGGTGACACACATGTGCAGCACTTGTGATCCTGGCTCTGCTTGATTCCAGCATCAGTTCTAGCCACTGAATATTAACACAGAGGCCAATCTCCTACTGCCCAGCTGTTTCAAAGAACCCTGGATCTCTGTGAATAGCCAGTTTTACTGTTACCTGTTCTTAGGCCCTTTTAACTTCCTTCCCTGGATGTTTGCAAGTAGTGTTTTTTTCTGTACCAAGTTACCAAATAGGTGAATACTCATTGTGCTTGCTAGCACTGATAGTGGTGGGGAGTAAGATACTTGTATTTTTATCATCAGAGATAATAAAACTATGTTGCTTTTCAGAGATGACCAGAAGAGAAGATTCAGTTGAGAATGGTAAATACTAACAAGCGAACAGAAGTTTTCCTTATGGATGCTGTCTTTCAGGACTGAGTTTTACTTAGTGGTGATCCCTATACCAGATCCTTGAGATCTAAATATTACCAGACCTCAATTAATACAGAATTCAAAATTCAGAAAAGGGACTCCTGTATCGGGGGAACAAGAGCAGAATTCCTTGGCAAATTTTAGTTGTTTCATGGTTCAAAAGCACAGTAGCAAAAGTCTTTAGCTCATTAGGAGCATGTTTCCAGTGCTCTCTTGTTACATCTTTAGAGAAAATTAAATTCACTGCCAGGCAGCGGATGCCTGGATGCACAGCCCAATGTAAGTGAAAGCAGTGTCTCACACTTGGGATGAATCAGCTCCCAAAGCTGACGTGCAGCAGACTGCCTGGGGGTCTTCTCAAGCCATCAACAAACAAAAAAGGAAAAAAACCTTCTGCCTTGAACATGTCATTGGAAATCCACTAAAATATTCAGTTCTTTCTGACTTTTGACAATACAGTTGGAGAAAGAACAGATTTTGGCAACTCTGCTCACAACTAGAGGAAAATGCTCCCTATTTAAGTCTCTAAAAATAGCTATTTTGTTCTTGAGCTGTTGATGTGTCAGTATAGCTAGCTATAGGATTGTCAGCTACACCCCTTAATTTGGGGGATGCAGAAATATTTGAACATGAGGCTTAAGTAGATTGATGGTACTCATACACTTAGTAATGAACATGGTTGTATTACTGTAGCTGTGGTTGTGCAAAGCACCCAAGAATTAAACTGAAGCTCCCTTGTTCTATGGCTTTACTCCTGCCTGTAATTCTGAGACTATTGCATGTTCCAGTCTAGATAAAAAACTCAGAGTATTGTAAAAAAACAGTTCTGTGGTGTTAATCATAGAATCATAGAATCATAGAATGGTTAGAGTTGGAAGGGACCTTAGAGATCATCAAGTTCCAACCCCCCTGCCATGGGCAGGGACACCTCTCCCTAGAGCAGGTTGCTCAAAGCCCCATCCAGCCTGGCCTTAAACACTTCCAGGGATGGGGCATCAACAACTTCCCTGGGCAACCTGTTCCAGTGCCTCACCACCCTCACAGTAAAGAACTTCTTCCTAATATCTAATCTAAATCTCCCCTCTTCCAATTTAAAACCATTACCCCTCGTCCTGTCACTAGACTTCCTGACAAAGAGTCCCTCCCCAGCTCTCCTGTAGGCTCCCTTCAGATACTGGAAGGCTGCTATCAGGTCTCCCCGGAGCCTTCTCTTCTCCAGGCTGAACAGTCCCAGCTCTCTCAGCCTGTCCTCATAGGAGAGGTGCTCCATCCCTCTAATCATCTTGGTGGCCCTGCGCTGGACCTGTTCCAACAGTTCGATGTCCTTTCTATGTTGAGGACTCCAGAACTGAACACAGTACTCCAGGTGGGGTCTCACAAGCGCAGAGTAGAGGGGGAGAATCACCTCCCGTGACCTGCTGCTCACGCTTCTTTTGATGCAACCCAGGATACGGTTGGCTTTCTGGGCTGCCAGCGCGCACTGCCGGCTCATGTTGAGCTTCTCATCCATGAGCACTCCCAAGTCCTTCTCCTCAGGGCTGCTCTCCAGCCATTCTCTGCCCAACCTGTATTTGTGCCTGGGATTGCCACGTCCCAGGTGTAGGACTCTGCACTTGGCTTGGTTGAACTTTATGCCATTTGCATTAGCCCACCTCTCAAGCCTGTCCAGGTCCCTCTGGATGGCATCCCTTCCCTCCAGCGTGTCAACCGCACCACCGAGCTTGGTGTCATCGGCAAACTTGCTGAGGATGCACTCTATCCCACTGTCCATGTCTCCAACAAAGATGTTAAATAGTACTGGTCCCAGTACTGACCCTTGCGGGACACCACTCGTCACTGGCCACCACGTGGACATTGACCCATTAACCACAACTCTTTGAGTGCAGCCATCCAGCCAGTTCCTTATCCACCGAGTGGTCCATTCATCAAACCCATGACTCTCCAATTTGGACACTAGGAGGTCATGCGGGACAGTGTCAAACGCTTTGCTTAAGTCCAGGTAGATGACGTCTGTTGCTCTGCCTAATGCAACCATTAATGCAACCATTCGATTATATTTTTTTTAAAAAAAAACAAAACCAAACCCACTCTGCTCTTTTTGAGGTAATTTGAAAATTGCTGATTTGATCCTTTATGAAAAGCTTGCAAATCTTCCCTTTGAACAAACTTTTATGTATATTCTGCTCGGAGAATTTGTTTTGAACACAAAAAGAGAAAACAGCTTAAAACTCCTTAATTTCAGAGTTCCACAGCAATAAAAAACATTTCTTCTTTTGTAGCATATGAGAATGAAAACACTCGCCTCCCTCAGTGGACAGTGCGGTGGATGGGCATACGAAAGGACGGTAATTTTTAATTATTTTTAATTCAACTGATATCAACCCTGTTGAACCTTAGTCCAAGGAAAAGATCTCTGGCTCAAGAAGTTTTTTTACATTAGCACTTTGTTGAAGTGCATCAATGCTTCTTGATGGAAATCATCAAAGCTTCTTATAGCAACTTGTGTGTTTTGCAGCTGAGTCTAATGTATGAGACAGGCTGTAGAAATAGATTTTATTTGCTGCACAATATGCTGTACCTTAAGGCATATTCATAAGGTTCATAATTTCCCCTCTCTGTTTCAGATGAATTCTTTCATTTTGTCATTCTTTGCTTTGCGATTGGAGCTTTACTAATTTGCTACTACTACTACAAAGGTAAGGCCAGACTTTAATAGAGAGATAAACTGTGGCGCGCTAGAAAAAAATTCAACAAAGCCAAACATTTCTTTTGTTGCCATAGATTGGACTATTTCTCTTGGAATTGGTTTAGTCACCTTTGCATCCCTGGAAACCACTGGGATATACTTTGGTCTGGGTAAGCGTATCCCCACCTATCAACACACTGGGCAGGAGGTCACACCACGCGAGTCTATCAAACTGCGTGTGCCGAGGTTCCAGAAGTTGTGGGGCAGTGCTGTGGTGACACCACATTCACACCTACACGGTGGCGGGAGACAAACATTGGTGACACTGAAGGGAGAGGGTTGACTCATTTTTCGTTCTCCGTGATCACAAGACCCTGAGTCACCTTTCTCTGCAGCAATGGCTGAATGCTAAGTTGCCATGGCAACGTACAATTTTAGCAGCAAGGCCGGCTTCCCAGATACACGCCCTAAGGTGCTGCGCGCTCAGGCTGCCATTCCTTCCTCTGGGACCCAGGCAGCTGAATGCCCTGAGGAAGAGCTCTCAGCAGCAGATCACAGCTGAAAGTATTTTTTTAAAAATGGAGCTTCTTGGCAAGCCCTAGAGATGTTGTTACAGGGAAGGTACAAGTTATGGCTCCCCAGCTGAGAACAGGTCTCCTTGTGTTAAGGTTTCTGGTAGGTTGGGGATGGTTCTCGCAGGAATCAGCCTTGTCACTACTTTGTTATTAATGACACTGCAAAAATGCTGGTTTACCTGGTAATCTGGGGTTCATTAATAGTGCAAGTGCTGGTGTTTGGGTTTTGCCACTTTTCTGGGAGGTATTTTTATGGGGGTTTTTTTATGTTTTATGTTGCTCTCTGGCTCATCTTGAAAAAAAAATGTTTATTTTCCCAATTAGTGTATCGAATTCGGAGCGTACTTGACAGCTTTGTTCCTCTGATTGACAAAATCAGGCCAACAGGTAACAGTGATCTTCTTACTGCCTCTATCCATCTTACCTGCACCTTCCTGGGTACTTTATTTTGGTCAAGTCTTAACACTGACAATTTTGTCTTAATTAGAAAAAGAAAAATCAAAAAAGTATTTCTACAGTCCATTACGGTTGCTTGGGTTAAAAAATTATATATTCTTGCCTCTTTCTATGTGGCAGAGCACTTTCACATTTTTAATACTCTACCCTGTATGGGGCATTAACTATTTCCTGACAATGTCTGAACACAAATTATATAGCCCAATTTAAAATTCAGGGAATGGTGCAGGTTTCTGTTGTTGGAGCTCCAGGCTCACCTTTATCTGTGTTCGTTAACACAAAACGAAGAATGTTGAAAAGCTACGTGTCAATTTGAACATAAGAGTCCTGATAGTCATCTTTTTCTTCATCATGCAGGTTTGAGGAAGGCTGCCTAGAAGGAGTAATTCAGGAGAGTTCCACAAAACCCTGCTGAGTGACTAGGATTAAAAGAACTGCTTTATGATGTAAATATAAAAACCTAATGGCTGATGTGCAATACTGAAATGTTAAACCACAGAAAGAGATCATTCCCTGCCCTCAAAAATAAACGTGAGACTGTGGTACAAGGTCCCATTTGATGCGTGGCTCAGCTGAGCTCTAGATGAAGGTTTATATTTCATTCCATTAAATATAAACACATTCTCCTTCCCTCCCTCATGCAACCATGTCAGCTGTATCAAAATCAACAAAACGACCAACGTTATCCTCAGCTTGCTCTGGATTAGGCTCTGGATGTTTCAGTAGGAATCTTGGCAGCCACCGAGCCGCCTCCTCTTCGCCCCCTGTGAAGTTGCGAACCAGGCACACACCAGCTGGTTGCTTACACAGTTGAGCCCCAACAGTGCAACAGCACTGAAGCAGATTAATTCATTGTGGCAGAACTCAATATAGTGGGTGTATAATGATTTCACCCAGTGAAAGCTGGGTGAGATTTTACATGCAGTGACATAATGGTGCAGTAATGAGGTTATTAACAGTAGCAAATTTCATCTCTTCTTCTGAAGAGAAAAATAAAGTGCTTGATTTGATCCATCCCCCAATATATATTATTTTTTTGCTTTGAGGAAAATAAAATGCAACTTTGGCATTCCTTTCTTTTTACAGGGACACGTTACAGATTCTGCCTGTAGGGTAATGCAATCACAGGCAGACGGCAAAAAAAAAAAAAAGGGATACCTTAACATTCTTAGTGAAAACGTAAGGTGTTCTTACCCACAGAACGATGATGGCACCAAGTCATAAAGAGCTGAAAACATGAAATTGTAAGGAAATGTAGATCTAAAAGCCATTGGCCCAAACAGCCTGGAGTTTTAGAGAAGTGATTTCAAGCCTTTCTCAGAAAATAGGAAAGCTTAACTTTCAGCTGTACTTAATTTCAGGCTCCAGTGTTGATCATTCTTATGCACTGCAGTTGCACATCCCAAAATACCAGCGATTGCACCCATCCTGCTCCACCACAGCACGGCAGTTACCCAACTTGGCAGGGGTTAAATTAAGCAATAAGGATGAATACACATTATTTGGTAATACTTCTCATTTACATGTACTATTAACACATCTTTGTAGAAATAGGATGTCATACCAAAATAGTGTATATTTTGTGATGATGGTCTGCAGACGAAGTCTTGCTCAGACCAGGGTAGCCTTGTTAATGTCAAATGGCTTTTGGGTGAGCTGAAAATTGACAGACGGCCACGCTGCCCCCATCAAAACCACTTTTTTAGTTTCCTCTGCTGTGTAACACCTTTCTGAAAGGTACGTTGTGGAATAATGATGAGAAACGTATTTTAGTACTAAATTCGTTTCCAGATTTGGTATTCTACAGTCAACAAAACAGATTTTTCATTTAATGTCTAAAATTAGTGTTAAAATTAATTTTATTTTTTTTACCCTGCTTAAGGGTAAAATAAGCAAAGCATTTATGAATAGCAAACCATTTAAAAATCACCCAGTGGAAGCCATCAGTCAAGATGAACAGCTCAGTTGAGAAGAGTAAATTCTATAGAAAAAAGCGAATTACACGTTCAGCCACAGCCTCTTGGGTCTCTGGGAATTTTCTGCTGTGCTTTCAGATCCTTCTTCTTGAGTCTGTCTCAGTGTTTTAAACATTCCTGCCCGCGTACCCAGCAGCAATGCTCTCATTCTGGTCTTGTGGATCATCCTTGCTGCAGCACTGCCCAAATGCTCAATACAATACAAGTTCCCATGAAGAGTTTCAAGCTCCTTAGCAGAGCTTGTGCTCCCTGAGCTACTCTTCTCCAAGTGCAGCAAGTCCCTCTGTGAGCCCACGGTTCATCATCCACCCCACAGCTCTGCTGGGCCTCCACCTGCCCCGGCTGGTAACCCAGGACCTGGAACATCTCCTGCCTCTTGGACATTATCCAGCCCGCAGGGAGCTTCCCTCTTGTCTTTGGTTTGAACCGGCCAGGGGACAACACAGAGAAGGAACTGAAGCCAAGGCACTGGCCACCCTCCTCCCCAGCACATATTCTTGCTTTTCATTATCCAGTGCCCGTGATGGCAACCTTCAGCACTAAGTTGGACCAAATATGGAACAAAAGTGACCCAGTTCCCTCTGGAGTAGTGTCCAGCAGCCATTTCTGTGCTGAAGCACAGCTCGCTCAGACCTTCAGTGAGCACCCAGCCACTCCCACGCTACAGCTCCCACTAGTGGAAATTATCTGCAGAGCAGGAAACACTCCTGCTACACAACAGGCAAACTGCTGCTGCCCACAGATTGTTAAATAAGCTAAAGGTTTTTTAAATAGCTGAAAACATTCACTGCACAAAACCCCACAGAGACAGAAAGATTAAAAACCAGAAGACTTTTAAGCTGGTATTTTTATTAGAACTCTACATAAAGCACCTTTGCCTGCCTTAAACTTACAGTACTTCTCTGAATGTTGCTTTTCTGGAACACAGCACAAGATGCTTCAAGCTACTCCGCATTTCTTGATTTGGACACTGCCATCTTAACAGCTTGCACAATGGCATCTTTGTCAATGCCAAACATCCTCAGGAGCTCAGCTGGCTTCCCGCTGCGAGGTACGTGAGACACAGCCAAGCGATGGACTGTGATTCCAGGCTCACCCACTACTGCAGCACACACCGCTTCTCCAATGCCGCCTGAGGGGAAAAAGTCAGTCGTGACACACATCTGTAGGCTTCAACAGGCAATGTATAGATTGCACGTGTATCTAATCAAAGGTCCATGCAAATTGAATCCTCAGTTCACGTGCTTATGAGAAACATTAATAACAACATATGTCTGAGTTGTCCATTTGCGAAATGAAAACAATTCCCTATTTCAAAGGCATTCTGAGGACAACCAGCCTGACATTCCTGAAGGAGTTACAAATTGTCATCAGTAGGAAACATATACCCCAAAAGGGCATAGAACTGTCTGGAAGCCCTCACCACTTCAGCATCTGACACTGAGGGCCAGATTCGAAAATATATTTAAGACTGAGAAGCATTTGCACTGAAGTCCTCATTCCCATCTATCTGTGCAGCATTTAAGAGCTCCATCTTTTCACAATGTCTGTACATGCCACTCGGCACCTCTCTGAGTTATGTAGTATGTTCGGAACCTTTGCTTAGAGCTCAGCTCAGACTGAGTCACTGTCAGTCATGGGGACAAAGGATGCCACAGGGAGCTGTGTCGTGGGAGGAGAGACACTGGACAAAGGAATACCAGGAATGAATTAAACACAGGACTAGTGTCAAGAGCATGTGCTCCAAGACCTGGTAGGAGAGACATCTTGGTGCTGTGCTCCAGGCAGAGTGTATCCAGAAAGGCAGGGCTTTTCACAGCTCCGGGCATGGTGTGATTTAACCAGACACACTCCGCCTCCAGCTGGAGGCACCTCCATGGATGTGGGCGGTAAGACCAGCCTGATGCTGGCTCCTAACGCATTCAGGCTTGTGCTGCGTGCACACTTGACTGTCCTTGATTGCATCACCCAGAGGAAGCTGTGCCAATGTAAACTGCGTGTTCATCACCTCAGAGTGTGATGATTTTGCCGTCTTGCAAATCTGCAGTAAAATGTTTGTCCAGAGTTTAAAGATAAGCTAGAAAATGATCAAGCTCAGTGATGCCATCACCATCCAGTCTGGAACAAAACTCTGGCATAACCAGCATTTATGGTAATACCAGCTCACTTCAGATACCTGGCAAGAGTGACACTCTCAAAGTAGGATAATATTCCCATAATATCTACTAATTTCTATTAGTAGTTGTCTACAATATCTACTAATGCCACAAATCGCAGCTGTCCCTCTGCCATTTTCTCCATCTCCCCCCGGCCCCCGAGAGGAACAAGCCTGACATGCAATTCACAACAGCTGCTCTCTGTTTGTGCATGGTCTCATCTTCACAGGACATGTTTGCACAGGCAAGGCCCTAAAACCTGTGCAAACAAGGCATGTCAGGGAGCAAGCGGCAGCAGATCATGGAATTAACTCCAGTTTGTGGCAGGTCACAAGTGGTGTTTCCCGAGGCTCAGTATTGGGCCCAGTTCTGTTAAACATCTTTGTCAATGATCTGGACGAGGGGATCAAGTGTGCCCTCAATACGTTTTCAGATGACACCAAGTTGGTTGGGAGTGTCAATCTATTTGAGTGTAGGAAGGCTCTACAGAGGGGGTTGGTCTCTGCTCCCAAGTAACAAGCGATAGGACAAGAGGAAACGGCCTCAAGTTGCACCGGGGAAGTTCAGATTGGATATTAGGAAAAATTCCTTCACAGAAAAGGTTGTCAAGCATTGGAGCAGGCTGCCCAGGAAAGTGGCTGAGTCACCATCCCTGAAGGTATTTAAAAGACAGGTAGATGTGGTGCTGAGGGACATGGTTTAGTGGTAACTTTGTGGTGCTCAGTTAACAGTTGGACTCAATGATCTTAAGGGTCTTTTCCAACCTAAACAATTCTGTGTTTCTGTCACGCTAAATAAAATCCTGGCACAGAAGTGCAGGGGGGAGTATTATATAAAAACTACTCTGCTTCTCCTAAGAAGCGTTTTATGTTAAGATTTACTTGTGAATCATCTTAGAAATTCCTTCTCACATGCATCATGCACTTTTTACCCTCAGGTTAAGAACACTACCATATACCAGCAACAGACTGAAACAGCCTGTCAGCAAGTGAAGCGAAGGAACAAAAAGTGTCCAATGAGGATGTAAAGTGTTCTGGCTCTTCACAAGCCCTGTTCTGCTCTTTTGTGGTAGTGGAGGGGAAAGAGAGAGGAGTTTATCCCAGAGCGACTGCAGAAACTGTCACAGCAGGAAGTTAGCTTAGTGGGAACAAATGAATCAAAACTTCACTTGGACCAAGCATGCAGAAGGGCACACCAGGCAGCTCTGATTAACCCATCATCTTAGGAAACTTTTGATCCTCAGTGTCATCTTCTAATAGTAACAACAAAGAAAAAGGCTAAAACCTCTCTTGTGGTTTAACAGAATGGCTCTCTCAGGTCAGGAGAAGCTGTGAGCTTCCAGCCCCTGAGGAACAACTGTGAAGGCTGTGAACCACTGGACGCAGCTCACCTTCATGGTAATGGTCCTCAACAGTGATGATTCTGCCTTTGGTTGCTCTTGCATTTTCAAGTATTGTCTTCTTATCCAGGGGCTTTATAGTGAAGGGATCAATCACACGGATGAAGATTTTTTCTGCAGAAACAGAATAATTTGCAACGTGAATTTGGAGAATGCAAGACAAAGCAAATGATTGGGAGTGGAGCGACAAGACAAGGGGTAATGGTTTTAAACTGAAAGGGGAGGCTTAGACTAGATGCTAGAAAGAAATTCTTTTCTATGAGGGTAGCAAGACACTGGAACAGGCTGCCCAAAGAAGTTGTGGATGTCCCTTCTGTGGGAGTGTTCAAGGCCAGGCTGGAAGGGGCTTTGAGCAACCTGCTCTAGTGGGAGGTGTCCCTGTCCATGGCAGGGGGGTTGGAACAAAATGATCTTTTTAAGGTCCCTTCCAACTCTAACCATTCTATGATTCTGTGATTCTATACAGGCAGCCCCCTGAGATCTTTTAGAGCTACTACAAAAAATGCCTACACTAACTTTGCAGGTATCTGTACTTATGGCTTGTCTACCACAGAACCAAAACAACCCTAATTTTTGTATATACTCTTTCTTCATGCAGCTTGTGAGACACAAGTATCCATCCATTCCACAGACAAAACTCTGGAGGCAGAAAAGCCTTGGAAAGTGACTCAAGGTCACTAGGAGTATCCATCAGCAAAACACTAACTCAAATGGCCTTCCCACAGGTAAGAGCAGAAACTAGTTTAGAAATCCTTCTTACTCAGACCATCAATCACAATTTCGTTTCCAGAACCTTGTTTTATCTTTAACATTATTATCAATTTAAGCACAACTTCTTCCTGCTGCTTTAGTCTGTAGGCATTTGGAATTCACTGCAGACTGCCCACAGATCAGGTCTGCCTGTCTGAACTGCCCCTGCCCTGATCGCAGCACCCTTAAGCTTGGCATCAAAACCAGAATTTGTCCTGTCATCACAAGGCAGGCCCAGATTGCTCATTAAAACTATGTACAAATGGGGACTGTTTTTAAAGAATAGCAAATTACATGTGGTTTTGTTTGATCTTGGATAGTCCAACACCGAGTCAACTCCTATCATACACAAAGAAGCCCTGTTATGTTGACAGAAGGCTCTTCAGTGGCCAATATATTTTAGGTATTATACACCGCCTCTATACTAAGGGATTATCTCTGGTTATGCACACTTGCAGAGCGTAGCAAGGCATGGTGAACTCAGAAAAACAAAAACAGTTCTGAAAATACAATTTTAAAAGTGTCCTAAACCTCCTGACAAAATTTCTCTCCACCTAGACACAGCACACAAAGCTACCCATAAGCCACAGGCAGCATTAATTGTATTATCTCCTACTATTTGTAATCTCTTCCTGGGTGTAGGCCACTGACTCACAGACGGATTTTTAATGGTTTTTTTATCTTCTTATTTCATTGAAGGATTTTATCTTCACTGTGAAATGTCAGTGCATTTCAGCACTATCACAGAATTATTGCCACCCACGCTAGTTAAAAGTTGATATGTTCATTCAAAAAAAACAAGTTAGCAGTGAACCCTATCCACAGGAAGGCAGCGCCTCTCACCAGCGCCGAGAGCAGGCAAGCGCTGTGGCTCAGCTGGGAAGCCAGGCTTTATTAACTGGGCCCAGTCTGACTGCACTCGGTGGTGCTGGTACCCCAGGACCCCCCCAAACAACACGCCAGGGCAGGATCACTCCTGCTCCTCACACACATCCTCTCAGACGCTGCTAGCAGGGCACTTTCAGACAGAGCAGTGATTCTGAGGAGACTTTGGTCTGATCAGTTTGGCCATTTTCCTGGTTACTGGTGCTGCCAAGCTAACTCAGACCTACTCAAGTAGGTGAGATTGGCAGCCACAGGCTACCTTGCACTCTATCAGCTTAACAGCTGACCAGCTGTCTGTAACATTTTAATTAATGTTTACCAGTACAAAGGGTGAGCAGTTAGGCTGCATGCTATTGGTTTCTCTGCTGTTTTAAGTGATAAAAAAGAAAAAACCTTCCAAAATATAATCTGATTACCTTTTCTCAGCTGCTCTGCTGCAGCCAGAGCCTCATGCAGAGTGACTCCTGCTCCAATCACAGTCACTTGGTCATCCTTACTCTTCAGAACCACCTGCAAGAAAAAGTTTCCACATATTTTTAACAATAGATCTTACTGTTATTTCTAACATTTCTGGAGATTTTCTTAAAAAGATCAAATCTGTGCCACTGAAATGGAGGATTTTATAAGAGAAACTTTTTCTGATTCTATTTACCTTTGCCTGTCCAATATGGAAGTCCTCACTGTTGTTGTAAATGACAGGATTTTCAGGACGACTAGTTCTTATGAAACAAATGCCCTGTTTTAGAAGTAAACGTTGTAAGTTACAAAATCAGAAATGCAAAAGGCATTGACAAGACCAGTTTGCAAACCCCATGCAAAAAATACAGCAAAATGACTTTTTGTCTGGTTTTCACCCTTCTATGTTACCTCTGGTGCTGCTGAGTAAACTTTTCTATGGTCCCCCCTCCCCAGTTCCCATTAGTCCTTTTTCAATAGCTGGTTGTTTCATATATTACAGTACAGTTAACCTCTTTTTAGAGTGTGCTGATAACTTAGAATTTTCTTTCCCATTTCAAGATGAGAAAGAATCAGTAGGAGAATCCTACTCCAGTTAATTAGAATCTTAGAACTTGGCCATATATGTGCAAATTTTACTACAGTGACTTTAGAGCAAAAGAAGAAATGCTCAGCTGGAAGCAAGGAAAAATGCTTTCCATCAGTTAATGTTCAGTTGCTGTTCCAAAAGATGTAACAAGCCAGTATTTAAATCCAATCTCACCCTCACACTCTCTTACACTCTGTTCCCTTACCCCCCCCAGATTATTTTTTTTTTAACAAACCACTCATCACATTTCTTTCATGGCAAACTTGCACACTCCTTCACTTAGAAGTCATACTAGCAAGACTGAAATTTTAAGATTATTTGCTCTTGTCTCAAAGTAAATTCCTATGGCAGCCAAAAGAAGTACCAGTCAAGGAGATGATCTGACCCAGCACTACCAATGACACTTGACCATTACCACATCAAACTACCTGAAGGTAAGAGAGAGCAGAAACTGTCACAGCCACAGGAAGTTTTTGTTATCTCCAGCCATGGTACAAGTTAACTGCAATCCATCATTGGCAACAGAAGAGCAAAAGACGGCCAGTGAGACTGCCACCTGGCGTAAGCACCAGCTCTCAGCATCTCCAAAAGATATAGACTGTCCCAAATTACCAGAGAATCTGATTCATGAGTTTTCATGTACAGGCACTTGATGATCAAAATCCCCAAGATAATTTACCTTTCCACATTCACCTTCAATTTTGGCCCCAGAGATAGGAGTGTACTTTCTGTAAGTTTGCTAAAGACCAACAAGTGTTACACTTGACCTTATTCCTGAGCCAATTCAGACCCAAACTGCAATCGCTATGTAATCATTTACATCTCTCCAAATCTGGCCCACAGCATTCCAGACTGTTCATTCTGCATGAGCCTGGACAGAATGTCTGCAACCTTTCCATGCAAACATCCCCCTGCCACGCTGGAGCCTTTGAAAGAATTTATGTGGGTAGAGACATGCAAGAAACATGCCAGAAGCAACAAAAGCAGCAAAAAAATAAAATAAAATCATTCTTTGGCCCAGAAATACTGTGACGCAAACCTTGGTGTTGGCAGCAATTTCTACTGCTTTTTCAGTGGCTACAGCGTCGCTGGGGTAAAACACAGTGGCATTGGGGATAGCCCGGAACATGGACAGGTCCTCCAGTCCCATCTGAGATGGCCCATCCTCACCTCAAAGAATTAAACCAGGGTTACAAAGAAACAAGTGCACACTTTGACAATCACTCAATACAGCAGTGAGGTTCAATGTAAACCAGAAATATAAAAAAAAGTAAAATATCAGGCACACACAGGACATGCAAGTCTACCTGGCTGAGAAAAGAATCATCTTCTCCTTAAACTTGGAAGCATCTAAACAGTAAAGATAGAAAGAGACTAAAAAGAAAGAGAACTGGGGTTAAAAAGAAAAAATAGAAAATTAAATATAACAATAAAACAACAGAAATGGAAAACAACTGAAGTAGAAAGGATACAGATATAGAAAGAGAGTCACAAGATAGCTGAGCATCTTCAGATTTACACGTACTGAGGCTGCACAAGCAAAATTTGTATTTGTCAATAGTGTTCCCCTAGATTTAAAACACTGGAAATATGAGAGGAGAATTGCATTTCTTCCATCAGAAATGGAGAGTGCACTTGGTACAACCATTCTTAAATTCTTAGGCTCACTTCAAGATTAAATGAAGGGTATGTATTTTTCGATATTTAAAAAGTCTTTTAGGGCATCTGTGGTGTTAATGTAACAACTCGAGCTCCTTACGGCATAAGCTGGAGATCTGCAAGAAGGATTGGTTAGCCAGAACCTGTGCTGGGTGCCATGATTTTCCACAGTTAAAGAAACAGCCGCAACACCCCCCACCCCCAGCAGCCTTATGTAATGGTGCTCTAGGACTGGTGCTGCTCCAAACCACCCGCGCAGAGAGCGCTGAACCAGTCATGCCCCAGCCTGCAGAGCTCCAGCAGCACCACATGCTTCCCGCAGGCACCCACTACCTGTTACTCAAGAAGGACGAGTTCACAAGGAAGAAGGAGAATATTTTCATAAGAGCAGCACGAAACTCTGAAGAGCTTTAGACATGCTAAAGAAATCATTCATTGAACTCCACCACTATACATTACAAATAAAGCACAAACCAGGAAAAGAGAACATCTCAGCTTTCAGTCATAACATGAAAAAACTTCTCAACATCAGTTTCTAAATCTGCGTCACTCTGACTGAACAAGTGAGATCTCAGGGGGCATCTTCCTTTCCTAAAACACACCCACAGGATGCATACACAGAAGAAAAGTGAAACTACGAAGAACAAAATTAACAGGTACCTGAATCAGAATTCAGTCAAAAGGGTACTCCTCCTTCTCCTACTTTTGCTAACGTGGTGCCAATAATAACCAGCACTCGCGGTTCACAGCAGTAACCTGCAGGCTAGCACTAAGCTGAGTTTGGCCACATCTTTACAAAATCTTGATTTATGGGACTTTGGAATAACACAGATCAAAAGAGAATAATTTTCAATTACATCTGCAAAACCTACATTCACAGCTTAATAAAAAAATGTGAGTGCTTAATATGAACAGCATCAAATGTCTCGAATACAAACTCGTTGTCTAAACAACTGATACTCCTACCTTTGACACATGCACACCACGACTGCTTTCCCTCTATGTTCAGTTTGGAAAAATACAGATTTTTCCATTATTCTCTTATGACCTTGAGAACATATTTAATGTTTCATTAGACATTTCAGTTCATCAGCAACTAGTGGCCTAGGAGTGAACTTAGTGCAAGTTCAGAAGGTCATGGTCATAATTATTCCTCATTAATTTAACGGGTCCAAGTTGCAATGCAGCAGAAGCCCAGACTCTCAGACTTCTGCCCAGAAGCAGAAGTTCTATGCCTAGAACTGCGTACGTAGACCTTCAGTTTTCACCACAGGTCCAGTCAGGGTTCTGAATGCCATGTAGGTCCACAGTTCTAACAGGAAGCACCCTTAATTCATACCCTTCCATTTAAAATTGAATTTTCTAACTGCCAAAGGATTTCTCCGAATTATTTTCTTTTACAACTTGGTTGCAAACCTTTGGGTTCAAGTTCTTTTTTGCAAATCAGAGTTGAGACCTGAATCAGATTTGTAACTCAAACAAGTCTATAACTGACAATGGCAGCTCCGAGCACAACTGAAAACTGAAACTTGGAAGTGTAGCTCTATCAGACAATTCAGGTAACACAAAGGAGTTTTATCTTCTTAACTGAGCAAAGACCAAAGACTAATTGGCTTTTGCACCAACACCCTTTGCTGCTTGCTAAAAGGCTTAAACTGGATTGAACTAGACTACGATGAGTTAGGAGGACTGATTTTAAAAGAAAGAGGCTTGTAACAGAATCCCTCCCCTAAGGACATACACAAGCCATAATCTGATATAACTCTACTTACAGCCTCCACTACTAAAGCATCCTCTCTACTGCTGCAAGTTAAGCTTGAGGTTCTGGATGAGGCTATACACGTTCATGAAGCATCTTTACATCTTTACCAGTATTGGAAGTCAAGAACTATTTTGCTTTTAACAAAAAAAACAACCAACCCTCCTCCAAACCATACTGCCAGCCAAAACTATTAAATCAACTGAAATATCAATGTATGCAGAAAGCTAAGGCTTTCTTTACTTAATTCTTACTTTCTAAGGCTTAATTTACTATCCCTGTCAGCTCTCCCTCTCCTCCTTTTCTCCTCTAAATACCTAGGAGCTTTTCAAGCGTGAATGTCTACTGGTATTTTTCTTCTTGCTATGCAAGTCTGCTCCTGTTTTCATGGGTGATGTCTGTGCATTTCATTAAAAAAAACAAAACTCCCTTCCTCCCTCAAACCAGAACTCAAATGCCAATATGATCTGACAGGTACCAAACAGTTATGATGGGAAGCAAAGACCAGAGAAGGTACTGCCAATTTCCTGAATTATGTAACAGCTTCACGGTTCCTGTTTCATTAGTATTTTGAGGTTTTGGGCTTTTTTCAAATCAACTGTTCAAGTAGTAAGAAATACCAAGATAAGCTGAAGCAATTATTTCAAATCTGTGATCTCCAAAGGCATAATAAAACAAAAATATTTATCCCTTGCAAAGTGGTTTTGAGATTGGCAGACGAGCATCTGTGCAACAGTAAGTATCATTAGTTTCTCATTTTAGGAAGAGGGAAACAAAGCTACACAACTAATCTCACCACAGAGGACGCGAACCACAAGGATGGAAAGGAATCTAAGCTCTTCACTCTCAGTCCAATCCCTTTATATCACTCTACAGTTGTACAGTTCAAAAACTTGTAGTGAACGGTTCTGTTTTTATCAGGCCAAACCAATCACTTACCAATAGAAACGCCGCAGTGTGACCCACAGAGATTGATGTTACTCTCGGAAATAGCAGCCATACGGATCTGGTCAAATGCCCGTGTGAAGAAGGTAGCAAAGGTGCTAGCAAAAGCAACAGTTCTGTCACGAGTGGCACAACCAACTGCAATGCTCACCTGAAAAGAGGGAGATTGTACAGGAACAGAAAATTTCTCACTTAGCAATTTTCTCTGAGAGATCATCTGTGGAACTTCCTACTGTAAACTTTAGCAAGCAGCTCTCAATGCAGATTTTTAATCTGTCCAGTCCTGCTCTTCATTTCTGTCCTTCCAAAAAAGAAAGGAGGCAGCTCACTCTTTCAGTATCTATCTTTCAGCATCTTCTCTGCTCCTTGGCTCAGCTGCTAGCTGTTCTCGATCACCCTCACTGGCAGCTGCTTTTCTTCATCTGCTCCAAGTAGCCATTCACCTAGTTTTAACACTTATCTCCCCCCGCTTCTTCTTTTCCTGGATCAGAGGCTTATACTTCCAGTCCAAAGGACATGATTTTATTATCTCCAGTAATTATCATTACTAAGTGCAAATGGATTTACTCATGTTATTTGGACTGATATTTACTAAAAGGGTCTTTCTTCAGCGTGATGGAAATTAGAACAAGGTCCTTGCATTGTTTATCACTACATTTACCCTGCACATTTACTTCACACAGAAATTAGTTTGCTCTTCATGGTAAATTTCTCCTAAGTTGATGTAAGTCCAAAATACCTGATTCAAGCTTATGAAACTGCCCTAGTATAAAATTTGCAAGAGACAGTCCATGATTATAAATCATTAATGACAACAAACTTTTGCCTAAATTTGTGTCTTTAATTTAAATTGCTTCAGTGAGCCCATACAGGTGGCAACTGAAGATTTAGTGAAACAAACAAGTTATTAAATTATTTTAGTCCTTTCTGTATAAATGTCATCAGGCTAAATGTATTAACTACTTCTCTCTCCTCCTCTTTATAGACCAGTTTAGCGTATAACTCATTGTCACAATGTGACACTCCATTTCCTGTGAAAACACCTGAAATGTCTTTTCAGAGTTGAATCTCTGCAAATCACACTGTGGAAAGTACTGTTGTTCTTTACATGCTGCCATCTCCTTCTGTTCTGCTGAAACGGAGACAATATGACCACAAAAATAAATACAGAGGGATTTAGGAAAGAATTATTAGAAGTACTCCTGGTGTATTATATTCGTAAGCTTTTGCCACAGCCTAGATTTCCCCTAAGAAGTGAGCAAGTCATATTAAATATCCATGGATACACATGTGAAAAGCAAATATTAAAACCCCACTCTCTGAAGATTCAGACTGAAAGGTCTCAGATCCTGCTGTGTAACACCAGTATTTCATAAAACCTAGAGAGCAGTTACCATATTCTGTTCAGCAATGTAGCATTCAATGTAGCGACTGGGATGTTCTTTCTTAAAAAGCTCTGAGAAGGTGGAGTTCTTTGTGTCTCCATCCAAAGCAATCACTCGATCATTAGCGTGGCCCAGTTTTGCAAGTGCAACTCCATAAGCTTTGCGGGTAGCCCACTAGGAAAAGAAACATCAGCAGTACTGTTAGAACTCCCTGTTTCTAGAGGCGTTTTTTTCCCCCCTCATTTTCTTGTTTTCCAATGAGTGCATGCACATACAATTAAAAAAACCTAAACTGACCAACAAGCACAACCATTTATACGTATCAAAAGTACACAAGAGAACAGTGACACAGAGAAGAGTAAACAATAAAAGAAAAATACAGTAACGCAGTAGGACACATATCTGTGCTGAAATCAGCGATTCCATAACAATCATAGAATCATAGAATGGTTAGAGTTGGAAGGGACCTTAGAGATCATCAAGTTCCAACCCCCCTGCCATGGGCAGACACCTCTCCCTAGAGCAGGTTGCTCCAGCAAGGAAACTTTGAAAACTCTGGTTTCCAGTCATGGAAATTCATTGAACCTCATGGGGTTGTTTTAATTTTAAATACACATAAAATTGTTTGTATAATTGATAATGATCACAAAATGAAGAAGAGTGATTTAAGTTTTCATATTTTAATACATCCCTTCGATACCCAGTGAGCTGAATGTCTGTCACACCACAGAGGTAGGTGTTTACCAAGCTACTCAAAACAAGAGAGAAGAGGTGGGCAGCTGAAATCATGCCAAGGGATAACACACAACCTCCTGCCACCCATTAAACAGTCTCAAACTTTGAAGATACCTAACACACAGTGAAAAAGGACAGGGATACCTTTTCTCCCACTTTGTAAGTCGGTGGAGATGGCATCTTAATGTTTCTAATATTTACTATAGGTGCATCTTCTTCCGGGAGGGCTGGAGAAAGCTTTTTCTTATTTTGAATTTTGTCGTCTATTTCCATAATGACTTGTTCAGCCATGTTTTTTGGCAGGGGCTTTCCATGCCAGCTTTCCTTATCTTCAACACCTGCATATTTAAAATTACATTACAAATACATAATTTTAATATTTTTCTTAAGTTTTTAGCTGCAGATTTTATCGAGATAAAAGTGCAGTGGAATATGACAGTCTAGTATAGTCTTCCAAGGAAGAACTTACTTATTATTCCACCTGTAACAAATTACAATAGCACTCTATTGCATTGAGAGACATGTTAAAGTAGGTAAGAGAAATCAAATTCCGTATGTTCCAAACTAGTAATGAAATTCTAGTGTCTTCTACTGAAATTGTTTTCAAATTGTCCTGGTTCATAAGCGTGGCAAGAAATAAACAGTAAATCAGTGTGAACAGTTAATGTGAAATTTCCACAGTTAGGCCTAAACAAACAAACTCAGGTAAATTTCAAACAAGAGTTAGCCAAGCTGTCTAATTCAAACAAGACCTGAAGTTTTACAGCTTTATTTAATAGTTTCTGATGACTCTTATCTTTGTGCACCCAGTACTAACAGCACAGTGACCTCTCTGGCTCTGATATGCTGCTTTTCACTGAGTAAGTGACTAAGAATAATAAATGTTTCTTGCTTACTCAATGAAAAGGAATGAAGATATTCACTTGTTATTAATATTTATCTGTTCAGAAAGAAAAAAATCAGATGCTGCTAAAAGCTGTAGCTGAACAGAACCATCTCAACCCCTGACACACTGAATATGCATCTACTCTGTTCTGTGGCAACAACTCTCAGTAGCCAGTGCGCATCTCACTTTCTGTTAATCTAGGAATGAAGAGGAAGCCAAGAAGGTTGCCCTCTTTCACTAGAGCTACTTCCAAGACCTTGTCGTATGTTCCAATGAGCTCCCAGCCATCTTCCTGACTAGAAAAGACCTTTTAAAGAGTAAGAACTGAAGAACAGTTGACAGCAGAGGGAATTCTGCTCTGCAACTGGGGGTCTCTAGAAGCCCAGTCAACGTGGAAGTGCACCTGGCTGGAAAATGTGTACAACTGAGAGCCACATCTTTGCCTGCTTCCAATGAAGCATCAATCTGAGTTCCTCTATAAGAAAAAGTAAGAAAAAAGTGTGAAATTCTGAGTTTCATATTGTATGGTAGTATGATCTAGTAAAAAAGCTGACAGGATACAAACTTTTTTCTAATGAAACATTAAACCTGTATTTTTTAATGATTGCATCTTTATTGCAGCACCAGGCACGTATTATTATATACACATGATATGCAAAGTAATAGATGTTTTATTACCTGATATGCCTCTGCCTTTAAAAGTCTTTGCAATGATAGCTGTTGGCTGATGTTTGGCCTGGCCAAAGGCTTTGCAAAGCTCCTCCACGCTGTGTCCATCAACGATGATAGCGTGCCAGCTAAGAACACAAACAGATCAACTCTTTCTAAAGGGCTTTAGCATGTGACACTCTCTGGTAGTTAGCAGTAACAATAATGAACACTAACTTCATTCCAATGCAGTATATTTTTAAGAGACCCAAAGCACACCAGAAGCATGAACTAGCATTCAAGATATAAAATATTATAGTCTCTTTTTTATAATGCAGAATTAAACACAGAGGGATTAACTGCTACTAGTAAAATTCACAGCTCACAGGTAAGTTATCCTACATTTCTTCAGACATAGTAGCCATTTTTAATCACAAGAGCAAATGTCTAGAAATTAATTTAAATGAAAGTAAATGCACAATTATCTTAAGAGTAATGGTTTTCATGCTCTTTTTTTCTGATGTACTTGCTACAACAGTACATTTGGTTAGACAGTTATAAAACCGCTCTAGCAAATTTATCTGAGCTACCAGTCCATTTATTTTTCCTCTAAAGCAAATATAACATACAGTTTCAAATGGGAGACTATTCTGAATTTCTTCCAATCACATACCCAAAGGCTTCACAGCGTTTCTGGTAAATTTCAACATGATGCTGCAGAGGAGCAGGGTCACTTTGTCCAAGCCGGTTAACATCAAATATGGCAACAAGATTATCGAGCTTGTAAAACCCTGCAAAGGCCATTGCCTCCCAAACAGAGCCTTCAGATAACTCTCCATCTCCAAGCAGACAATATACTCGATAGCTAAAAAAAGAAATTAAAAAATAATTAAGGTTGATGCATAAGCACAACTAAATCAAAACCCCTCTAACAATTCATAGTGTGAATTCACTGCTTTTCCTATCCCAAACTCAACTCCCATTGCTCAATGCATTCACCTCAAATAACCTTACATAACCTTAGAGGAATTAAATTGAAACACTTTTGAGTTGTTACACATGAAAAAAACCAAGACAAGAAACACTGTACTCGTTTTCAAACCTTTGTCTCAAGATAATCAGATCTTAAGCCTCCTATTGCAAGGCTTGAATGAACAGGCCCATTGAACACTGTCACTGTGACTCAGCAGGATCACCAACAATGCACCAAGGGCTACCGCCTGCTTCCTCCTTCTTACCACAGGCTCCCTGGAAGGATGACCAGTAATTTAATTTCAGGAAATTATAAATAGAGGAGGAACTCAAATATGTCTGTTGCATAACTAAATTCAGAATTCAGGATAACCAGCATAGTATGACTTTGTAGATCTGTTCACCAGACACTGAAGCTTTTTATTTAGGTAAAACTCAGCTGGCAGGAGTATTGCTTAATCCCTGTGGGATTCACCACTGTATTTTTCTTCAATTATCACTCTCTTTTTTTGGATGACAAACCTTTATAAATGTTTATTACCTATTTGAATTTTTATTTTTTTTTTTAAAAAGAGGAGTAAATTAGCCTCCAAATATATAATTTTAAAACAAAATAATCAAAATGGCTGTTAGCAATTTTTTTTTTTACTAGACATTAAGCTATAACAGCATTTTGATCTGAACTCCTTCCACAGAAGCTGCTCCCCAGCACTGCACTAAAGACCACCTTTTTCTTCTCTCATGTAAGCACTGGTTAGATTTTTTCCACACGTAGCATCTGCTAAACTCAATTAAAATCAGCAAGTCATCTTTCACAGAAATTATTTCAAGCTAGCGAAGTGTAGGGTGCATTAACTGGGCAGCCTATGCTTGAATGTACTAGAACTGTCACATAAAATATATCAACTACATCAGGCTATTTTCCTCCTCATACAGATTTGCCTTTAGACATCTACTTCTCTCGTCCACAAAACAAATGGCAGCAGCAGTCATTTTCGTCTCTATGGAGCCGAGTGCCTTTCTGATAACATTTTGAAGCCCTACTTTATGATTCAATGGTGCTATTATCGACCATAATAGCTCCGTATCTAGATACACGTTTTCCATTATTCGCCATCTGACTTTCAACAGGCGCACTTCTAGTTTCCGTCTTCCTTCTAAGGGGACGCTTATCAGTCTCCAGTTATCACTCATTCTCTGGAAGTTAGAGGCTGCTCCAACAACTTACTGTCTTCTCTGTTCAGGGACATCACCTTGCAACACTGTCGGGTTAAGAAAGGAACACACATATGCACTGATTCTTGCTAATCTTTAAATCCTTGATAGTTTCTCTGGCAATGTAATTATCAGGCTAGTAACCTATCATTTAAAAGTTGAATTTGAAGTTAGATTTGAGAATGGAAAATAAAGGAGGTGGGGTTTTTTTCCTGATTGAGATAAGAATATAGTATCTTTCCACAAAATGTTCCCATTGACTGTCTATAATGATGAAATACGAAGATGGAATTACCTGGCTCTGTCAAAGAATTTGCCAGTGTATGCCATTCCACACGCAGCACCAAGACCCTGACCAAGGGATCCAGTAGCCACATCAGTGAACGCTTGTTTCTGAGAATAAAAAGACAACAATTATTTTACAGTGTCCTGGTTTGAGAAACAGAGGAACTAAATTCCAGTGCCAGGAGATGGTCCAACATACATCAAAATTGAGCCTCTCAGCCATGTAGCGCAGGTCCCTCCAAATCTTGCCCTGTCCCCATCCTTTCCCTGCAATACATGTACCTTAATAATCAGTGTCAAAGCCAACTAGACCCTCTGAGACAGAATGGCACCTGTGGGCCCAGGAATTTCTCTGCTAAGCCTTGGATGGCAAAAGTTAAGACTTGATGATTTTGTTTAAACTGGCTGGGAATGGAAAGACCAATCAGGTGAGCAAACAGGATATAAACTCTTGAGATAGCTCAAAGCTCCTTTAAGGATGACAGAAAAGCCATGCTAGAGCTTTATATAAACCATTTTAAAATGGGAAATATTGACATACAGGACTTTACTACAATAAAGGTCATTTCTGCATGCTCATTCAAATGCAGACAGTGATTCAGTTTTGAAGCCATAATTATTATCATCCTTTTTAAAAGTCTTTATCTTTCCTGTACTGTAGCTGGTCACCAAGAATCACTGCAAAACACACATACTTCTTGTTTTATAGAAAACAACATCCTTTATCAAAGATTACAAGCACTCACTGGTACTGGGTGTCCTTCTAAGACAGAATCAATTTTCCTCAAGTTCAGTAATTCTGCTTCTTGTAAAAAGCCAGCCTCTGCCCAAACAGAATACAAAATCGGTGCTGCATGACCCTAGAAAGAAACAGAAATTTTAAGCAAAGTACAAGTTTCATAATATCCTAGAATACAGGCAAAATTCTACAAAGCTGACAAACCCTAGAATCCAGTTCTTACATCCACTACACAAGGATAAAGTTATAAAATACTTCTACAATGCAACACTCACAGTGATGCTCGTTTCTAAGTCTCCCATGCCCCTGCTTACAGCACTCCAGATGTCTGACTACAGTTAAGACAGAAAGAATGCAGGACTCTCGAGGGCTATTTAGGATGTCATTGAGAAAATCAACACGAAAGAGTAAGAAGGTCTCTCTCAGCCATGCAGGTCCAATTCCAGAAAGTAGTTTTGGGATCCAAATAAAAAACCTGTTTCAAGAACAGAGTACTGTTCCCTAATCCAGTAAGCGGATGGACGAGCAAGTGTTACCCCAATGCATCTTACATATGTATTGAAGGCAAGATGCAGTAAGTGGCAACATGCAACGTTTTAAGCTTTATACACGCAGGTCCCCATGGTCAGGTCCAACTGGCCAACTGCAGAGTAGTAGTCATCTTCCACTCATGGTGTCATTAGGAGTCAAAAAAGCATGCAGAGGTTTGAAGCCGTTTAGCAACTCTGGGCAGAAACCCTGATTAAATACAGAGGTAAAGCAAACGTGAAAAACCGACTCTCTCATTGCTTCACCACCTCAGCGTTAGGTACTTGCTGCTCATCCAATTACTTCTTGCAGAATGGCAATTAGAAGGGGCAACAGTTATAGACCAATGCAAGGATATTCATCATCATCTCTGCAGCACTACTGTAAGCCACCGCATGAGGAACGTTGACTCAAAGATGGAACCTGCCTCACTGGAGTACTTCACCTGCCATTTTTTACATCTTGTTTTCTACAGACCCCTCATATGATCAAAACGTCCCTGTGATTTGCAAGGGCACAACGCAAAAGGGGACAGAAATGGTAGTGGTGGGTTGTGATTGAGGTTTCATGTGCTTTCACAAGAACACTGCCTCTAATATCATACTGGCACAGTAGGAATGCAAACTACCCAGTAGCCTACCATAGCTATTTCATATAATGCTCCCTGAAAAGCTGACAGTAATTAGTGCACATTGTGACGTGACTGCAGGCATAACAGCACGGCTGCATTTAACAACTAGGGCACAAAAGCTCGCTGCAACTGGCTCGTTAGAAAATTGGTCATGCCAAAATAAAACAGACATTAATATTTCTTGATAGATTTTATAGGCAGTATAATATTTATTATTTAATAGTAGAACAACTAAACACAGTTAAGACTTACCAAGACACATTATACAGATACTTTTTAATTATTTTTGAGTTATGATACAACTTAACCAGCTTTTATTTGTCTTTCTGAAGTCGACAAATTCCAAGCTCTCAAATATTTTCGCTAGACTTCTGTGCAGATGCAAGCATAAATCAGCATAAGTCAAGGAAGACAAGTCAACTTAATTTACAGTCAGCCAGCCAGCTCTTCACTAGCAGACCGCGACAGCACAGCACAACGATTTTACCTTGGAAAGAACAAACCGGTCGTTGCTGGCGTTTCTGGGATCTTGCACTTTGTACCTCATGGTATGGAAAAACAGCACAGACATAATCTCTGCTGCACTGCAACATGATGTAGGGTGGCTACAAGTCAAGAGAGAGCCAAGATTACCACTTCTCATTATGGTTTGCTCAGGACAAAGTATCATTTACCAGTCCCCTACTCCTCAACATTAAAATACATTGGTCAGTGGTTTTGATAACCCATCCCATCTGCCATTACCCCAATGCCAGTTAGTTGCTTGGAGACAAAGGGAGCCTTCTTATCTATTTAGAGGGGACCTTAAAAGATAGACCCTGGTGACAGCCTGAGGACACATCTTTTAGAACTCTGTTCTTCATGCCAAGGAACACCACTGTAATGGGTGACTGTGAAGCAGAGGAAGCAGTACCACCCCGGGCCTGAAATAATTCTCTATTGATTTATCTGCTGCCAGAAATTCACACTGATGCAGAGGAAAAAGACAGCTTTCCATAGTGCTTCAGCCACTCACTAAATTAAATGTGGCATCATGACTTCTTCATGACTTGTTGCACACGCAGGAATTGGTAATACAAGACTAATTTTTGCAGAAAGTTCTGGAACATTCAGAACTGTGTAACATAAGTAGCATTTAAAAAATATTGATTTACTGTTAAGAGTTGATAGAACTAGAATTCTCATTTGTAAAGAGGGCATTGAGTAATACAATTCTTGTGTTTCACCTTATACTGAAGCTGGATACAGAAATTTATGTCTCCAGTGAATACCCAGATACGCATTGTAAAATACTAATTTCTTTAATCTTTGGCTATGAGAGGAACCGAATTTTTCTATCTTTACATATCCATCAGTTTGAAATACCAAATTAGTTGCTATATAATTTATAAGAACCTGGGATAGCCTCTCCCACTGAACTATCTGGGATGACTTTTGCAACAACTTTCAGCAGTAACACAATTTAGTATTTCAACTATAACCTGACACAGGCCCATTTCCTAAGCATCTATACCTACAGTATAGTAACACACAAGCAAATACAAAGTTACCTGAAAAGGATTGTTTCCAAGTAGCAAATATTGAGTTATTCAAGGTATATATTTCATTTGAAGTATAACAGAAGGGCACACAATTACTTTTATTTACCTATATTACCGTAATTTAAATAATGATCACTGTAGTTCTTATGCAGCTTGAAGGAATGGCACTACTTGACCAATCGAGTGTATCAGCCTTGGCTTTTCACTTGCAGTGAAGCTTAAAAAGCATAAGAAGGCTCTTTAAAAACCTTTATTCAGTGCAGAAAGTAGCAATTCTCAATTTTACTGGTGTAAGTAGGATCATTCTTTACATCAGTGGTTGCTACTGAAGCATAGGAAAGTGAACGATGAAGAATAAGAAGGTTATAGCTGCAGAAATCCACACGGGCTTTGAAGATAACCTGAAGTGTCATCTCAGTTTCTCTTCTACCAATGTTTATTTTTTCACCTTTAATACCTTACTTTTAAAATATCTGACCCTACTTGTAAAACAGGACAAACTTACTATGAAAGTGTCACATTTCATTTTGTTTCCCGCATGTACATTTACCATGCATGTTAGGATTAGACAACACTTTCACTAAAACTTTAATCAGAATATTCTCTTCTGGTAGTAACGAGACTTCCCTCCCAACATCCCGATGCTGAAATAGGAGAATATGAACATGCAAAACACTAGCAAAATACAAATTACGGTTAGTGTCCATCCCTTAGTAAGTACTCACACACAGAGAACCAAAACAATTAGCTTTAAACCATGGTTCAAACATATTAGTAAATATTTATGTACTTGAGTTAATCAATAAGCCTTACATGCTTGTTTAAAGCTTTCATTCCTTTAATTGTATTAACTTTATACTTAACCATACTTCTATGAACTCCTGGTCTTGGTAAAAAAAGTTTTAAACAACCTAAAATGGTAGCGTGTGGAAATAAAAAAGAAGGTAGAAAATTTTAATAAATTACCTGAAAACTGGAAAAAAATAAATCTTATTAAAACTACAAGTTAATTAAATTACTTACTACTAACAGAAGTCAACCAAAATTTAACTGGTATTGGATATCAGAAATCATTCTAAAATCAACTACACAATTTTCTTCAAACACAGCCATCTCAACTACATCTACTGGTCTTCTATTGACTCACACTTTTCTTGTACAAGAGCAGAAAAAACCCACAGCAAGTCACCTCCACTGTTCTCACACAATCTTCCACATTTTGTTGACTGATGAACAACCTAGAACTTTGTGGTGGTGATGGTCCCATCAACACCCTTCTTTGTCAGATGCCTTCCACTGGAGAACTCTGAAATATAACCCTTCAGCAGGAAACCAAACTAAAGTACATTTGAACACTGAAATTCTGGATCCACATGACTCAGGATTAAAATAATTACCCCAACGTAGTTTTCTGGATTTTTTTTTTATTACTGTATACCAAATTATGTGAGCTCCATCTACATATTTCAACTAAAAAGAACAGTGGCAGAATGTTAAAATGGCACACTGAGTGAAAGAGAAAAGCTAAAAAAAATGAAAGAGAAAATAGTTTCTAGCAAGTGTAGTTTGTAACCACATGTTATGAAACTCAACTGCCTCTTAAGAAACTCTTGCAACTTCCACCTTTAAGAATTTAACCATGTAATTCTAGGAAGTTAGGCACTGTTTAAAAACTGCAGAAATTTATCATTAACTACAAGAGACTCTACCAGTTCTGATTAAAGCATCTGCACCACTTATCTAAAAGAAAAACTCCTTCCACACCCAAAAGCAATTATGTTCAAATCTTTACAACTAACTTAATCAAATGTTTTCACCACCTAAGGCATTTTAAGTACATTTTTGTTTCCATTTCACTGAACTTGTCTACTACCACTGGTGAAGTACTCAAAGTTACATATTTGAGCATCTTCAGGATCAGACTGCCTGATCTTTTAGCTCTTGTCCAGACAAAGGCTGCGCGCTCCTTAACAAAAGCTAGTACAGGTAAAGACTGCAAGAACTGAACTGCAAGACCCACCACAGAACCACTTGTTCTGTTGCAATACATACCACGGTTTACAGAAATTACTTCCTTGAAAGAAGCAGGCAGGTCCTGCTTTGTTTGAAGTGCTTTTATTGCAAGTATTTCCTCCACTTTTACAAACTACACCTTTAACAAACACAAATTTCCTCAACAAGGCCCTATTTATTTTTTTTTTAATTAACCGTAAGCTTGTATTTATATTTAACTTGCATTCAAAGGTCTTTCTACATTCTTACTGCATACCAGCAATTTAAGCAAAGCTTAGTGTCTCACTCAGGTTTTGGAAGACACATTCATAACATATAGCTGTTTTAGAAAGGTATGTGATTTGTCCAACCCTGCAACAGACTATGAATGCCTTTATTTTAGGCATATTACTACACCATCATCTCAGCAAACAAATCTTAGTAATTAAGAAAATATATGACTTGTCAACTGAATCTTCCCTCCAGAGCCCATCTTTCATAATCTGCTCATCATCAGGTTGTGTAATAATTTCAGACTGTACAAGCTCTAGCACTTATTCTTAAACTAGAGTGATTAATGAGATGCCTTTGTGCAAGTACTCACTACTGTAGATACGTGAACCTGGAACAAAAAACTTGAGTAAAACCACTTTTACTGTTGCTTCATCAGTATGGGGAAAACTGTTTTACTGTTGATTTTCGTGGACCACAGAAGAGAAGCAAAGGCTCTAGCCAGATCCTTATTCTTTAACAGCATATAAGACAACACAGAGAAATAATTTTATCTGTACATAAGACAACTGATACCATACCTCTCTGTGGTCTGTTTAAAAAACACACTAGAAGCTGAAGACTGAAGCCCAAGTTCTACTAAGTCGATCTAGTACAATTTTTTGTACCTACGATTTCACACAGGCTTGTATAATGCTGCCTGTACATCATGGCTTTGGAACAAATCCAGAATTAAAAGAGGGATTGCTGGGAATCCTGTACACCTCTGTTCAGACTGGACCAAACCAGCTACAAATTCGTAAAAAGCCACCCCTCTGGCCAGCTAAGAGGTTCCCAGTGTCCCAACACTCCATTTTACAGGAGGAACCAAAGCAGCATTTTGATTTGCTGTATGCAAAAGGAACGAGTAAAGTTCAGTTTCTGTGTGCTTTGAGAGAGAGCCATGTGAGACAGCCCATGCCAGACACAGGGAAAGTGTAAGGCAATTCAAAGAAGCAGCTTTAAAATATTTTGCACGTTGCCTTTCTCCGCACAAACCTCAGCATCCAAAGGATCCCTTCAATGTTGGGGTTTTTTTTATTTATTTTCAAACACTACAGCCAGTTTCAATGAGGTACAAAGGAGGAGATTGCAACAAGATGGTATATTAAAAAAAAGATATTAAAGAAAGGCGGCCAGTAGTCTACGTGGAAGCACTCAAACGCATTATTCAAGCAGGAAAAAAACGGCTTTAATTTTACATGAGTAAAAGCTGATTGTTTGCAGAGATTTTTTTTTCCATAGGTAAGGCACGATCAAAAGAAGGATAACCCTGGAATCTGCAGACATCAGAGCCCGCACTAAATCCTGTCCAGAGGCCTGAATAAACTGCCCATTTGGGACCGCGGGCATTTCACAGATAATCCCACTTGGGCTCACTTGAAATTCTGTGCAGAATTAGTTCCAACTGACGGGCACGAAATGAAAAAGAAACCGCTTGCGCCTCAGGCACAAATTCTTTGGTTTTCAGTCCTGCATCAACTTAGCATTCCCGGCCGCTCTCCGCAGTCACAACACGCGGGCACCGAGGTGGCCCACGGCGGGGCGACTGTCGCCCCCGGGGCCGGGCCTGGCGGCCTTTGACGGCGGGAACCCCGCACCTCCCCGGCCGCCGCCATTTCCCGAGGCAGCACCTCCACATCAGCCGGCCTCACCCGAAGCCCCCGAGGTGCCGCGGGGGTCCCGGGCAGGGTACAGGGGCTTGGGCCGCCCCTCCCGCGGTGCCGCCTAGCACCGGCGAGCCCCCGGCACCACCGCCCGCTGGGTGTTCAGCAAAGAGCGAGGGGTTCTTGTGTGTGCGGG
>VXBW01002926.1:41353-75954 GCA_013400375.1 Thinocorus orbignyianus
GGACCGGCCTCTCGGAGCCGCGGGCGTTGAGTAGGGGCGGCTGTGAGGCCGGGGGTGCTGAAGCCCGCCGGGCTGAGAGGAAAAAGCTGGAAACTGGCGATTTCCCACCATTTTTTGCCTTGTTGGATAAAGCTGGTGTAGTGGGTTTCCACCTCAGGCCTGCTCTTGTCAGGAGAAGTAGCCACAGAATTGCCCTGTCTGGCTTCCTGTCAGTAAGTAGTTCATATTCCTATAATATACATTTAAATTTTTACAAATTCAGAGGCTTTTGCCTAGAAGATTGACTTCACCTGCCATCAGCCAGGAAATATATTTTCTCTAGCAATTCTGAACACTGTGACATAAAAGCTACAGCCTTAACCAGGCAAGTTAAATATTTCGTATTTGTTCTAGAAAGCTCAGGTAGCACCAAAAGTCACAATATGGAAAAAAAAGAGTTTAAACAGATGAAAACAACAACAAAAATATAAATCAAATACTTCTTGCTCACAAAACCTGGTGTTCCTGAACTGCACTCTCTGTATTTTGGTGTTCTGTTCCCTGGTAGTTTGTCCAGGAAGCTGTATTATATGAATTAAAAATACTAATATATTTTAAAAATCTGTTTTAAACATAAGCTGATACATCTAGTGAGCTAGCATTATCATCATCTCATTTCAGAGGACACTAGTGATGTGTGCCAGTTAACATGAAAAAAACCCTTACACCTTTGCCTTTCAGACTGAAGATTTGGGGTTTCAGAAACAAAGGAAGCCACCTGTATTTATAAAGTATCCATGCTCACTTGGCAAATTGCAGCTAGAGAGTAACATGTGACTCTTGGCAAGGTATGATAAAAACTTTGTTCAATGAACTAACCACTTTGTTGGGAAAAATAAAAGCAGGCACCATTCCTTCAGCTTAACAGTTCTCTTAAACTGCTCTATCAGTTGTCTTTTCAAAAACCCTTTTAATAAATGACCTCTGATGAAAAACTAGGCTGTAAATAGGCTATATGCCAGGAAGAAGGCAAAAACAGAGCCAAACAACCAAACTCAACGGTAGCAAAGTGCATAGTTCATGTTAGAAAGCTCTATACAAAGGTTAGTTGCTGTAACTGCCATTTGCTATGCTCTAATCTGTATTCTATTTTAAAATAATTAAGTAGGTCAAGTACTTTATTTTCTTTTTGCAGAAACAGAAATAGTTACCCAAATCTTTACATTTCAGTAATACACTTTAAACTGTGTTACTGAAATGTATTGAGAATAAAATTGGGATATGGAAAAGCCTGATGAGAATTGCATAACCCTTGGTTTAAATTTAGTAACTCTGAAGACATGACCTATAACACCAAGAGCTACCACTGGCAGAGCAATGCTCCCTTAGAGCAGAGAGCTGAGAACTGAGCCTGTTAATGCACTTCAAGGGTCATTGTACAGATTTGCTACTGTCTCAAGATAGAGAAAAGCATGTCTTGTACCCTGTAACATGATATGATATTTGGAAAGTAACTAATACTGGGTAGCTGAAATTAGGTAGTTTTGTAGGAAGTCTTATCAAGGTGATCCTGGCTGAGGAAACAGAAAAGGGCTACCAAACATGGTGGAGGCAATCAACAGCCATTCTTGTAGCACTTTCCCCGTGATATTCCTGTTGAAATCCACTTAGATTCAATAACATGAGGACTTCTTTTGTCCTCCTGGAGCTGTGGTGCCCAAAGGAGTATGGTCAGTAGGAAGACTGTGAAAGGTCTTGAGAGTTACAGTAGAATCTACAACAGAATTGCTGATATATGGCTCCTCCTTTTCAGATTTTCAACTGTAATATCTAACTTAACTATCGGAGAAGTAACAGTAAGTTCAAACTTTAGTTCCCCATAAAAGATCCTTAATTGAGCCTTATACTTGCTATATGCCAGCAGATACCTTCCTGGAGATCTAGCTGTGCTGTAGCATCAAATAGGCCTAAAATCAGTCTATTCTTGTAGATTGAGGGTTACCAACCTCTCTGAGCAAGTTTCACAACTTTACCTCTTCTCCTTTGTCCTTCCTTGCACCCTTTGCATTATCTCTTAGCCTTTCTTAAAGCACTACTACACTTGATTCCGTCTGCAGCCATATGGTCAGAAGTTAAGTCTGAAGTAGCTTGAGCCAGAAGTAGAGTCCTGGATCAGATCTTCTGATCATCCTCATACTGTGCTTTGGCTTGCCCTGCAGAGCAATCTCATAGCTCATTAACCAGATTCCTTTCAAATAGAGATGAAACAGAAGATTCAGTATGAGAAAGCAGCTAATACGCGCCCCAGCCATTAACATGTATTCCATCCAACAGGACAGACAAGAGCTAGTCTGGGGCAAAATTCAAAAAACACACATAGCGTCTCATGTGCTCTGTAGACTTGCTATACTGGAATCTCCTACCTGCTCATACAGATGAAGCCACAGAACCAAGTTACCAGCACAACACCATTTATTACCTTGAGCTCTGCTCCATGCTTACTAATGAAGAACAGTTGTTGAAATACTGGCTGTTCTAGGGAGTGAATAGCATTTGTTCAATCATACCTGCAGTTTGAAGGCTGTTCTTTAGGCAGATGTTGGCAGCTGGCTCGACCATCATCTTAGTGACATGGATATCTTCATGTCAGTTAAGCGAGGTTAGGCAGGGTAACTTGGTCTACCTTAATCTGAGGTTTAGAAGAGGTGCATGAAACAAATCCAAATGAGGCTAAGCATAAGTGAAACAATGGCTATGATGTCAAGCTCCACAGTATTTAGTGTTGACTGCAGATACGTTACGAAAATATGGCTGTACACTCTTCCAATTTCAGTTGCAGATAGTAAGTTTCCAAAAACTTCCAAAACACATTTCTATCAGGAAACAAAAAGCTTATTTTAGAGATATGGGGACTTGATCCTTCTGGATGGCCAGTAGTATCTATAAACACAGTAGAAAAATATCATAATGGAAGCAAGCATCATGAGAGCAGTCAATTTCTACACTATCTTTTTGCTTGTAATAGATTAATTTACTCCATGTTTTATGTATACATATTATATACATGATTAAGATGTAAACATTGCCAGGCTGTTATTGTTTCTCTCTGTGTACATCATTGATAGTGACAAAGTGAAATAACACTTAACTAAAATTAAGTTTGCTCACTCCTTGCTCCTTAGTCAATGTCGATTCTTTTAAATATACACTGACTAGATCACATCCTCAGTTTTGGCTTTATAGGTCCAGGCTGATTTTGTTATTTTGTTCTTTGGCTGAAGAGTAAGGTCTGTGATCAAGTCTGATTACAGAGTTAAAGATTTGCTCTTGACTCTTCGTTGCAAGGATGAGTCCCTAACAAACTGTCTCCCAAGTGTTCTCAGGCTGGACACATGGTGCTCTTTTTTACCTCCTGTAAGAAAATAATGATGATCTAGTTAAGACCAGTATTACTATGGCTCATAACTTACTTTGTTTCTTCCATTGTTATATGGCTGGTAGAAAGACTAAGATGGAAATAGCCTAGATAATGTTGTTGAGAGATTACTGCCTGTGACTCACCCTCCTTCCCCTGAATCCTTATTCTGCATCACTGAGTGCTTTTTTACAGTATTGAGTTGTTAAAACAAGAGCTCAAGCATACACAGGGTGAAATTCCACCTTGTGTCAGTGCCTCCACTTTGATCTACTGAAGTGGCATGTTATTTCTGCAACTTGGACCAAGTGTGATGGAGTGTAAAGCAATAGCTAAAAGCCATGGTATACATTGTGTACAACAGTCAACGTTTCTTCCACATTCTTGGTATTTGCCTCTGAAACCACATACAATATGACTAAAACAGGATGCAAATGAAAGGACAAACAGCCTTGCTTCAGTATATACAATCATATCTCATTAGCTTCAGTATTAACCACTAGACTAGACTAGACAGCTTCTTAAATACATAGACAGGACAACTGGATTTTTCCATCCCCTCCTCCACACATTGCACAGGCAAGGCATTATGCGCAGTAGAACCATTGACGCTGAGCTATGGCTGTCATTTGCTGAGATACTGCAAAAATGCCTTGCTGACATAAGTAGATGCAACACTGTTTACCAGAGCAGGAGCTGCATGTACTCAGTGCTGCTGAAATCCAGCCTTTGAGCTACTACAGGGCTGTACGCCCAATTTTACTTTAAAAACTGTTCTCAAAAGTTTTTTACAAAATAAAAGTCTAGTAGGAACACTGAGACATGAGGCAGCTCATCTTCTGCAGGATGCAAACAATAGTGAGAAAAGAAAATGAGTGAGGGGAGACTGATGTGCTGTGCAATTGCAGTTTAACCACCATACAGATTCCAAACTGTACTGCAATCTGCCAACCACTGCTGGTGTGGATTGGAACCGTGCTAGTCCTGAATGTCTCCCTGTAGCGCACAGGGTTCATGTCACTTGCAGGGTACCTTAAAAAAAAAAAGTTACATGCTGAAATTCCAATTATTGTAGTCTGGTGCATGGGAATGTAGTGCATTCTCAGACCAAATCTGGTGCTGCAGCTTTTCCAGAGAATCAATCCATACTGTCATATCTTACTCAAAACAAATTCTGTCCTTTTGTCAGTGACAGCAAGAGGTTTTAGTTAAGCACAAGTGCACACAAGTAAACACTGTGTGAAAAGAATATTCAGCAGGCTGTGAAATACTGGTCAGCTCTGCAGTTCCAATTGGAGCATGAAAAGCACTTTAAACATCCTTTAGTTTCCATAGAACAGCAGTTGTCTCTGCTGTGCAGGCTACAAACAGCTATAACCAGCAACCTGGAAAATGAAAGGTTCTCATGCAGCGCCTGATCCAGAAATACCCAGACAGGGAAATTAATTCACCTTTGAACGAGATACAAGAAAGAGACACAGATGAACGATGAATGTATTCTGCATGTAACTAAACTATAACCTTCTCTCCAAATCCAGCTGGGAAAGTAATCTACCAAAGGAAAAGTGTTTATGGAAAGCTTCCTAACAGACCAGACCATTTTTGAGCTATGGGCAGCCAAATATTGCGTAAAAGTAGTTTTAAAGTTACGGTAGTTTTTATATTGCCTCTGAACAAAATGTCATTTAGCAAAAAAAATAAAAAAAAAATAAAAAAATCAAACCACTGGAAAACAAACTGAATCTTTGTGCAGTTTTCAAAATATTATGGCAATTTTATGATGCGTGAGAAATGGTTCAGATTAAACCAAGTTGAGACAAGTTTTATACAGAGACTTATTTACCCCTACCTAGCATCTAGCCTGCCAGAGGAAAAACAAATTATTGCATGTCTCACATAGTTAAAGGAATTCACTGTGACTGGTTTTGCCAATTGCTCTGCTGTTTGAGGGTATTTAGGAAACAACAAAATTACAATATTTAAATTGACATCTGCAATGCTAGTACAGCAGTATCTGAGGGTATTTAGATTAGTTTTATTTAACAAATTCCTAGTATTAATATTTTTGCAATGTTTTTCTTAAATTTACAAACTTCTTGCTATTTTATCTGTAAACATAAATCTTAAATAGTTATGTAGTAGGAGTTTAAGGTTTTTGCCTGCATCTCTGCTTGAAAGACTTACCGATTACATAAACATTCCACAGTCACTTAATCACATTTGCTTTCTCTGTTTGATTCTTAATAACCCAAGTTCCATAACACTTGCTCTTCAAACAAGCTGGAAAGTTATTAGTCACTTTAGACTCTGTTTAAATTAATATCTGTATTCAAGTAACAGAATTTGGTAAAATCAAAAGAATTAAAGTTATCATTAATAACGTGCTATGAGAAATCTCTCAAACAGCAATGCATTCATAGGTTGTGTATATTGAGAAAGATGGTAGGAGACACAGCTATAATGACCAAATAAAGCAGGATTTATTTGTGCTGTAATACATATGGAAAGAAAGAAGCTGAAAGAAATTTTCTTCAGCTTGTCCTCTGCCACGCGACAGGCTTTGACTGTTCTTGCCCTTTGAAAGAAGAGCTGCACTAGAAGCCCTTCAAGAATGGATGAGATGGATTTATGCCAGCAGATCCTCTGATTATGCAATCCATTATGCATCACCAGCACATCCCTCCACATGTGCAAAAATACAGTGACTTCAGTTATGCATTGAAGAGATTGTTCAGCTTGTCTCCAGTAATAACATTATTTGGCTGCTAATGGAATTAAAGTTAAAAAAAAAAAAAGAAGACCAAAAAACAAAACAAAAACACATCTTCCCTCCCCTGCCCCCCAGTTTCTATGCAATGCAGCTTCAGGAATTGCAAGAAATAGTGCTACACCGTGCAGTATGGATCATTAAGATCAGGCTGTCTTTCTCTAAAATGAAACTACAGGTGGAGCTACACCCAGAGCCCAGGCTCGGTCACTACGTAGTGTGCAATCTATGGTACTTTCACATACATTTTTCATCTTACCAGTTTCCTTCAGACAGCTGTACTCATATCTGCAAAATATTGATTTATGTTTATTTTCAAGGCCTTATTAAAAATGCTGCAAGTGCTTCTAGCCAAGCCTTTGGGCTTTCTGTAAGGGCTTCTGTTAAGGCAGGATTTTTCTATTCAGTCCTTGTAGAGCTCAGAGCTCTCCTTATAATGGGTGCCCTGTGTCCTCAGTCTTCAAGATGACACCATGAACAGGGCTTGCTGCAAACCACAACAGATTCTGTACACATCCACATCCTTTCGGCTTTAATTTCACCCTTCTATCTCAATTCTCCTGGTAAGTTTAAGATAGCAGAAGCTTTCTTTACAGCAATTTTATTATATGGAAGAATTGTTTCCCCAGAGAACAAAAGCTAGTTTATTTGATGCTTAAAAAGTGAACTAGAGAAGACACTTACCATTATCTGTAAATCTAAGTCTACATGAGAAAGTCAGATGGATAACCTGCTAAGCCTTTCCCATCCCTCTTATGAACCACAAGAAATAAAGCAGGATGTGCTCTCTAAATAAAGATCACTCAGAGGTTTGCATGCGTGAGACAGGCTGAGAGATCTTTGCTCTGTAGATACCTTTAAAGCTTCTTGACATATTTATAAGGAGAAAAAAACAACCCCCAAACTTCTGCCTTTACATCACATACCTGCATGTTTTCAAGCAAGGCCCAAGGGCAAGCGCCTTCATTTCAGCCAGGATATAAAGAAAGCTTATTCCTTTGTGGGTTTATTTCGCAAGGTTGGTTTTGTAAAATGGATCTTCTTGAATCTTAAAGAATAGATTATGGTAGAAATATTCTTAAAGATTTAAAATGAAAGGGCGACTAGGTATAAGCGGCCTTGTTCTATATAGCAGATTTTTAAGCTGTAATATGAGGCCATAAAGCAAAGATAAAAATTAGATTCTGCTACGAATCAGTCAACTCCATTATGCTGCTTCATGAACAGCGGTCAAAAAAACCCCGTGACAGACCTGACAAAGTATTGTTTTGGCAGCTCAAGAATTAGAGTGGGGAAGTTATGCCTAACCAGTCTGGTTTTGAACACACCCTGAAACATGCTGAATCCTTACAGGCAAACCACATTTGAGCTTTGGAAATACCTGGACATACAGCAGAGCAGAAACGAAACTGTACCTCACATGAAGGAAGTACCTTCACAGGCCAGACTATACAACACTGCCTTCCACAGTCTTTGTTATTCCTTCCCTTGTTCACTTCCCAGGAATGTTCTACTGAATGGTCTTTCCCCTTTTATTTTACTGCAAGTGCTCTTGCAAAAATCCAACTGACAAAAATGTTCTCTCTTTGCTGCCCAATGCTTTTTGAACCTAATTAGGAGTCTCATATGAAGGAGGATTCTAAGGAGAAATGAAAGATTGTTGCGTAACTGACAAAGATGTGTTTTACTTATTTCAGTTACAGGTCTGTCACTGAAATTTAACTCTCCTAAACTGATACATCAGTTCAAAGGTAAATCCCTCAATCATAAAATCCGGAGGAGAGAAAAAAAAAAAAGATTCACACAAAGTTGTGTGAAGATAGGAGGGAAGAATTCCACTACTGGGCACTGAAAAATAACTTTCAAAATTGTTTAACATGCATTACAATTTCTAATATTTTGAATTTTGGATTAGGCCACTAAACTTTGAGACATTTACGTTGACTATACTGAAGACTGTATTTAGTGAATTGACTGCATCCTATTCATAAACCAAGAGGAGCTGCATGAATGACAGGTTTCTCATCCTCTATGCGCGTTAACCCCCCAATCTCTTGTATATCTAGAATGAAGTACAGCTGAATCCTTATCAAATACCTAAGTCCACAGACTTTAATTAATTTGGCCCACGAACATGAGCTAAAACTTGAAGAGCTAGTTATTTCATTCTGCAAGCCTGCAAATAAAATCTGATTTTAGTGGATGAGTTTCAGGAAGCCTAATGCTCACTCCTGGGTGCTATCTAGTGCTGTAACACCATCGCATCAGGGATTGACTTTATGCCCTCAGAAAACATGACTGTAGATCACATACTAGAAATAGAGAAAAGGGCCAAAAGTATTTTTGTTTGTATAGGTTTTTTTTGTTTTGTACAGCATCTGATTTAGCTGCAGCTACACAGTGAGAAGTATTCTCTTACTTCCAAACCCAAAGTGAGCAATTCATAGGAAAAAAAGTAACAAAGAATACTGGGATCCAAAGATGACAAAGGTTAATAGCATCAACACCACAAAAAAAATACTTCCTCAGTACTGACCAAATGGGCAACACATCCAACATAGAATTTAAAGGTAGATTCTAGGCCTCAGCTATTTCTACTTTTTCTTAATTAACTTACAGTAAGTCCATTACTTCTGTATTTGTTTTGTATAGTAGTCTCTAATAGAAGAATCTCCTGTATGTAGTACAGGATTTAGTTCAATAATAAGTACTAGAGCAGTTAAAATCATTCTTCAGTGGCCTCTCCTTACACTTGGAGTCTCCTTGCCATCGCTAGTAACAGTTACAGGTAGCTAAATGGGAATAAGCATCTGCCAAAGATGAAGGGATTTTGGCATAAGGTTTTGTTTAATTTCCAGATCTATTCCAACGGAACTTCTGCTATGGCTTTTCTCCTCATCACCTTCCCTATTTTACTTTGTGAAATTGGGATCAACCAGTTGCACAATACCAACAAGATATGGCAAGAAGACAACTGCAATTTTTGAAGTCCATGATTAGAGACCAACACTGGACTGAGCATCATATGCCACATCTAGACAGGTAAGAGGAGAGTGCACACGCACACCAGGTGGTAAGAAAGGCACTAAACCCAGTTACAGCTGTACGTACAAGACAGTGAACTTGCAGCTGCATCTCTTAACATGAAAGAAAATTAGTCTGTTTATCAAATTCAAAACACAAACGTACTTACAGCAATAGAAAGGACAGCCAGAAGCTGTTACAAGTGACAGATGCTGTTCTCAAGTGTCTTCTGGCAGGTATGCTGCATTTTTAGTGAATGAATAAATGCAATTTCATCTTGCCCCCAGTATGAAGTAAGGAGTTTGAGTTTCTTCCCTGGGAAACCTTAAGTCTAAATAAAATAAGAATTTACTCTTTTAGAAGGCTACGAGCTCTAGAAATAAAAGGAAACACAGGAAGACTTTTGGAGGTGCTGAAACATTTGTTTTGAAGTTTTATTACAAAAATATATTTGCAAACATACAAAATCTTGGATGAAAAAAATGCTCATTCTTAAACATTTATGCAATAACTTAATAACTGCAAACATACATAGGTGCTATAAAATCCATACCATACCAAAAACATTAATGATGCAGTATCTATGTTTATTGACTTATAATTATTCTCATTCCTGGCTTCCAGAAATCCTTCCTGAAGCCCCTCTTCTCCATGGTCTTCATATTGAAAGAACATGCAAATGGGTACGAAGTCATAAAACTCAGTAATTACTAAAAGCACATAATGTACCTTAAAAAAACCCCAACTAACTAACCATATGCCCATACACTGAATAGATAAAAATAAATACACCACCAAATTAGAGATACTGCAATTTTTCCAACTCAAAGTGAAAGGATGATATTGCATCTTAACATTTTCATAACATTGCCAGACAAAACTGAGGTGATATATATTGCACACATTCCTCCTGTTAAGATATGTACAAAGCAACCCAAATACCTGGCAAAAAGGTGGATGATTTGTTTAGAATACTTTTAAAAACAAGAAGTCCCAAATTAAAGTTTTTTTCAAAAATATCTCAGAAATTATATCAGTGACTACACATGGCATAATGGGTTTCAGAGGTATACCCAAATGAAGCAACCAGAAATGAAAGCAAAAATGAGATACATCCAGCAGTGAGTGTTTAAATATTGAGTATGTATACACAGAATTAAACTTTTATATGAAATCAAGATTAATCACTTTTTTTTTTTAATCTTCATTCAGTCATTCTGCAAGTCTTGTTTAATTTGGCAAGATACACTGCTTCTAAGTTATTAGCTGGTAGGCACCTTTCTATATAAACTTTGCATTACTAAATAACAGCAGATAAAGTCTAACTACAAAACCGAGAATTCTGATTTTCCTGAACAATTCAGCAGCTGTAGGTTTCAAAACTGTCTTTGATTAGGTTTGAATTTGGTTGGTTTGTTGGTTTTTTTATTATTTTTGTTTTTTAAAGTGACTTAGCACTAGCCACAAAACACATACTTAGATAACACAATTAATTTGGGGACTATGGCCTCAACTAATAATCTTTTAATTCCCAGAACTAATAGGTAAAATCCCATTAAGTCATTTGTTTCACCAAGAAAATAAAAAAAAAAAAACAACAACTCATTTGAAAATGGTTACAATTTCCCGTGATGACCCATGGTAACTTGCTACACACTCGTTATTCCTACATGTGGCTAACACAAATCAAGCTCTTCGACCAGCTGATAATTTCATACAAAGTTAAAATAATCAGAAATAATAATAATAATAAAAAAAGTTGTTAAATAACATAGTACACTTTAAAAAAAAAATAATTCCAATGTTACACTGTAGTTGAGCTTGTGTTTTACAATGTAACTTTTCATTAAAGAAGTTCATCTATTAAATCCACTACCCTGGCACTTGTCAGAGATAACAGACTGTAACTCTGCGGTGTGACACCGAGGTTCATTCCAGTCCGTTGGCTACATGTAGAGAGATCAGAACAAACACATGCAGGTGATCAAGGTGAACAGGTTTGCTTGTAAAAATGCCTGCCTGCTAACTATGATTTCAACTCTGCTTCTCTTCTAATTAATTTTGAAAGTTGGGGGTGGTGGGGTGGGGAAGTAAACCAATAATGTACACTATGAAAACCTAAGGAAAGATCTGCCCAACTGGTTGTGGGGGTTCTTGGACTGCTGGAAATAGTCAAAGTAGAGTCAAACTCTCTTAACAGCATTGCTACTCTGAACAGTGTTACTTTTGTCAACTGCATGACTGAAGAACTCAAAATACAACTCCTTCATATCATATCTATAGATCTTTGGGTACGACTGTATTTAGCAAACAGTACAAATATGCACTGGCAGCTTCCAATATTTTTATTCTTAGAAACTTTTATCAAATCTTCCTTCAAAGAAACCAGAAGCTGTCCAGAGAAAGTGAAAATGTAGACTTCATCTTTGCTAAATCCAGATAAAGAACGGCACTCTATTTGGTTTAGGCTATAAATTTTTGTTCAGAGGAACTGCTCACTGGTTTGTCCCTTTTAGTGAAAGTTTTTCTTAAAAAAAAACCCAAAAACCAAACCAAAAACAACAGACCTAATGTGTTTAGACCTTAGATGTAATTTGAGTCCCATTGTTTGTGTGCATACACAGTATTGTAACTCTAGAATTTATGTAGGAAGCTCCTATCTTCCTTAACAAAGCTGCATTTATATTGCTGAATTCAAATGCTACTATTAAAGCCAATACATTTCTTGATAATGTGCACAACACTAGCATCTTTCCCTGAATCTTGCACATTTTTCTAACAAAATACCATCTGTTTTAACTGGAAACACTGAAGTCAAAGGCTGAGAAGAGCTTTTCAGAAGGCAGGTAGTGCTAAATAAAGTATATTTTCCACTAAAAAAGCTACAAAACCAAAGTAAAATAATCAAATAGATTAAAAATGTAAATATCTGTTGAATCTAAACCATACCGATTTGTGAGCAAGTCACAATTAAAGCTCAATTACTACTTTCCAATGAAATGACCACACACCTTGACTATATCAACATTACTAATCCTTAGGATATATGCACATATTTGTTTTAAGGGACCAAACAGTATTTTTTTTCTTCATATTTCAATAGTGCTTGAGGGAAAAGAAAGCAGCAGTGCATCATAACTCACTACAGTTTATCTTTTTACTCAATAAACCAAAAGTTTTCTACTAGAAAAGCATCCTTTAAGATACTATTGCTGGAAAAAGTTGGGACCTGAAGTCTTCTTAATTACCTTCGCATGCCCTTGAGAAATAAATACAAGCCATGGGTAAACCAACACAGCAGCATAAGAGACTATCATTTTTCTGGCTTCAAATGAGAAAGTATCCAGTTAAATTCTTACATTAGTGAACAGTGAATTTCTAGATCACATATAAAAGAAGCAACAGCATTTTAATTAGATAAACTTCAGACTATGAAGTGTGCACTAACAATGTGGAGAGAGGGCAACAGAAGAAAAGCATGCATTTGTTCCCCATCTGCATAGTTTGCAACACTGCAGTTTCAATGCAACTGAGAAACGAAAGCCAACTATGACATGGTCCATCCTTAAGCTAAAAGGGAAACCAAGTACTTAAATTATTTCAAAACCTGTTGAACAGGAAGGGGGTCTTCCAGTGGTGATCTTCTAACTACAAGTTTAAAACAAGAAAAATTCAACATGCAGCAGAACTACTCTGCTGCTTAAAAAAAATAATAAATAAATCAATACAATTACTGAGGATTTTGGTATTTCAAATTTTACCTTTTTAGAGAAAACAGCCTTACTCGCTTGGATACCTGTTCGATGCGAGTGACAGAAGTAATATAGATGGAACATTTAAAAGATGTTTTTATTTAAAAGAATTTACGTGCATTAGCCAGAGACTGTCAATGTATTGAGCAAATCACATTTTTAAACTTTTTGTTAAAGACTGAGATACAAAGGCCTGGCTTCCAGATTCACTCCTTGCCCACACCACCAACTTAAATCACAAAGCATTGCTCTTTTTCCTCAGTCCTTCAAACTGGAATCAAATTCCAGTCACTGAATTTTGTTCTGGTGTGGTGTAGTGTACTGTACTGTACTATAAATCTGCTGGCTTAAATACTATTGAGTCTGTAGTCCTTGAACAGTGAATACAGTTTGGAATGAAAGCCAGAGCAAACATTTGCACATTCACTTCATGCTAATGAGAGCTCAAATGCAACTTAAGTCCCCTCCCCAGTAAAAATAAAGTTTTGCTGGTGATGATCACAGTGAAAACCTAGATCATTTCTGAGAACATTACTTTCGTAAGTACTTAAGAAATAGTCTTTCCTAACAGGTTCAAATTCAAGATGTTGAAAACTAAATATTCTTTTACAAAAATATTAGTTTTATAGACGAGGCATAGTTGTTTCTAAAATGAATATATTTTAAGTAGATTTAACTTTGATTATAGCTTAATGTTGTCTGTATTCTTGGTTAGGACTTGCAAGTAGACTTCATGAATAGTGCTGAGAAAACGGGAATCATTCTGCAGGAAAAAACAACCACACAGAAACATTAGTAAAAAGATGCAAAAAAAAGAGTTTAATTTAATTCCATTTAAGTTCTGCATAAAGGATCCCTTACAGTGCCACCTGTCTGAGAGCTAAGGGAATGGCACTGGCTGTGTACTTTTGAACCACAAGAGATCATTAAGCACTCTGGATGCTCAAACAAACCCATGCAGGGTCACTAAGTCAGTCCTGGCCATGCGTTTTCACTTCCTTCCAGAGTCCAAACCTTAGTCTGAGACACAGAGAATTCCATCCTGTGTACAGGTTCCCAAATCAAGCCTGCATGAATGTCAGAAATAACGTTATTTCTGTCCGTCAGAGCTGGCTGAAGGGGACTGCAGCGTTTATACAAGAATTCTCACGCCAAAGCATTACTGGGAAGTGAATTCACTTAGTCTATGGACAATATTTAGAGATATTTCCTGAATTTCATTCTTTCAAATGACAAGTTTACAAAAGTAGTATCTAATCCTCTAGCTTGAAGATCTAATATTCTTTCTCCAAGATCTGTACAGGAAATTTGGTATCCTGATTGAAGCACTTGGGCAAATACTTCAATGCTGCAGGATATGCCTAGTTTGGTCTTCATTCAGCTATCTCTATATATAAAGAGAAGATTTGAGACAAATATTCCAATCAGCTTTCTAAAGTCACTACAACAACATTCTTCAGACTACTGGGGGAGATCAGTGCACTGTCTCTAATGAGAATAAGACTTCTGGAAGTTGAGTTCAGTTGCAAGACTTACAATAAACTAGTTTAAGACTTTAAAGAGGAAAAAACTCCAAACATACACACTAATACACAAAAAGAATAACACAGATAAAATGGGCAGCCTTGCTCGTAGCGGCCCTTCTTGGTTCTAACTTTATCACTGGGAAGATACTGTTTGCTGTTTTCAGACTTGCATTCTGGGTGTAAGCTCTTCTAACATCAACATGGAGAGGGCAAGAGAATCTTGAGTTAACAGAGAACTGTTTGTCTGTCACGGCAACTTCACCACGACTTTAGAGATCAGAATTACTCCCCTGCATGGCTACTCTCACCGTTGCAGATTTAAGTCAACTGAACTTTTTAGTCCCTATAAATAGCTAAACTAGTACTTTGCATTTCCATTTCAAATGCATATACTTCACTTAAATATCAGGAACAGTCCTACGGAACTGGAAACAGGAAAGCTTTCCTTGGAAACGCAGAAACACAAAGACTACAAACTCAACTCCCCCCCCATCCCATAACAGGGCTTCTACTAACGCAACTTTTTCCTCATTGTCCCACAAATTCATGTGGATGTGAAAGGACACATCCGATGTACAGCTCTGCCCTTTTAAGCCCCTCATCTCACAACCAAAAGGAGCAAGCTGTGCCATACTATGTGTACAGTGTGGAGTAACCTACTCCCTCCAACAGAAAGGAACAACTTTTGTATTGTTTCAGGGTAAAAGAAGTCATAAGGGTACACAGAATTCTCAGTACTGGCTAATGTACTTGGAACCCCATCCCTCAGAAATTGAGCTCAGTAAAGACAGGACCTTTATTAGATGTATCAGTGCTTCCTGAAGCTGAGACCTACTGAGAACAGTAGGCGGTACAGTCTGGATTTCTGTTGCTCCCAGTGTTAAAGGCGAAGAAGAATTGGCTTTATTCTCCACTTCAGTAGCTTTTGTAGCCGATTGCTGAAAAACGCTAGGAGACAAGAGGATTGAAGGTGTTACTGTAGTTGTGGCTGTAACAAACTGTGGAGGTGCAACCTGTAAAAGAACAGAAAATTAATAAGCACCTTGTATATTAAAAATAAATAATGTTATAAAGGTTGGAGAGATTAGCATGAAAGAAAAAGTACCCACTATAATTCAGTCAAGTATTACAAAATAGCTGCCCTTAATGAAGAACTAGCTACCTATAGAGATTAATACCAATAGTAATTCTTATTCAAAAAGATGAAGGTGAGTCTTCAATATTCTTGTACACAGAATATGTTCTTCCCTATGTGGTTACTACCTTCCAGAATTTTTGAAACGTAACACATAAGAATAAAAGATGAGCTTTTCAGCTAGATAATCAAAGGAGCCTGTAGTTGGTTTGCAAATTATTATTTTCCTTAGGAGTTTGCAGAAAGGCTAGTCCTGCTTCCCACCTCCCTGCTTGTATGGCCTCCAATAAAATACAGTTATAATGTAAAGTATCTCAAAGATATTTAAAATTACTGATGAACTATAATTAACATATTGGACCACACTCAATTTTCTCATTCTAAGTACATTTTCTCTTGTGAGGGAAATCACAAATGTATAGGAATATTATATTTGAATAAGTAGATGTGAATAAACATCAGCCTTGAGCAACTCTGACAATCTCCTGATAACTGTAATTATTATTCAATATGATAATCTACATCTTGCTCAGGCTTCCAGAATGACCAACATGGGAGAACAGAAAATAAACAAGTCCACCTCACTCAAACAAAAATAAGACTAGATGTGGCATGTAAAGATGTCTGATACATCAGAAGAAAGAATTCCCCTTCGATAATCAAAAAAATTGTCAGAAGAAAAAACACCTGCAAAGCCATCTAAAGTTAATGTGTATGTAATAACATCAACAACAGTACAACTAGCAAATGGATTTTGTTGTAGTCAACACTGTGAAGACTTGGAGCGTGGGATTTCAGCTGAAGATGTGTTTAAAGCAACAAATGCAGTTTGCCACACAACATACACACGTTTCTTACAATTCCAAAATCCACATAAAATGCTTTTATTTAGGTAATTATTCACTAACATTGCCATGAAGAGGCTGTATAGCTTGTCTGACAGCAGGCCAGTAGCTAAAACAGCATTTTACTTTAAGCAGGACCGTTTTTACTGGCTTCACAATCAGATCTGGGCATGCTACTAAAACTGGTTTTATTTAGTGCAAGTTGGACAAAAATGAGGCAGTTAAACAGATTTGAAAAGAGGAGTAGGTGGGAAAAGGAAAAGCAGAATTAAGTTACAGATGGTATCCTGAAAAGAATACATAACGAAAAGGTAATTAAAAATTATTCTGAAGACTTGAGTATTACCAACTACATTTTTACCTGCAACCTGAAATTTTACATTGGCATTATCTGGAACTGCTATTCAAGGGCTGTTCTAATCATCTTAAATTTGTGTTCAGATTGCTAAAACTTGCTATTCGTTATTTTCCCAGTAGGAAATGCTTGTTATCCTTCCCTTCCTCTACCTTTTTTTTAAAAAATATTTGCTTGGTATCTTTTTCATAAAATACAAGGTCTCTCAGGAAAACCAAAAGAGACAGCAAGGCAAGGATTGCATTTTATGCCTCTGGGGTGCTCAAGGTTGGGCTGAAACTAACAGACCCTACTGTAACAGCAGAGCATTAGTGCTGCTTGCTTACAGGACAGAAAAAAAAATCCAAGTTCACATGGTGCAAACTGAATGCAAGATTGCAGAACCAAAAACCTAAACTCACTTCTGCATCAGCACCAACAGTAAGAGGCACCATGCAACAAAAATGTGTACTCATTCATAGCAGCCTTGAGAAACTCCTCTTGCCACAGCACAGCTCCTTTCTCTCTTGTAACAACACTGTAAATATGGTCAGTGAGCAACTTCTACCTGAGATACCAATGGCTTACCACTGTTTTAAACATTTATTTTTTTTAAAAGAAACCCAACAAGTAATTAGCAGAAATATTTATTCACTTACTTGACTTGCTTTAGGCAAAGTCTTCGGCTGTGGAAATACTTCAGATTCCTTGTTTTGTTGCACAGTCTACGTTAAAAAGAAAGCATAAGTCACAAGTTAGCATCCACTGCTCAGTTTCCAGTGGTGGGTCTCCTTTTTTTTTATGAAAACACAAGAACGCAAATTTTGCAATATTTGAACCATTCAAGCAACTTGAACCATTTCGTAAAACTGAGATAATCAATGGGAAGCTGGAAAAAGAGGAAAGATTTGAATTTATCTTTTATGCCTTCGTTATTATAGGAAATTGGTTAATGCCATTAAAAAAACCACTTCTGAAGAAAGACTACTACAGTTAAAAAAATAAATCTAAACATTAAAACACTGGAACTGGGAACAAAACAAATGCTACCAAGTGAAGAGCATCAGTTTGGTAAATGGCTAGGAAGGTTGTTTGTTTTTTTTTTCTAGACATTTTACCTAATCATCTCCACAAAAATTAAATGCTGTTTTCTGCTACAATTGCAGAAGTATTTTATACCTTTACAAACAACACCCAGATATTTCTTCAGTCAGATTTCAATACTCCAGTATAATAAAATTCAAATAGTGCAAAATATCAGAAAACACAAGACAAGCAGTTAAGGTACTTCAGGAAATCCCTGTGGCATTCCTGGAAAGGCTCATTATAGCCATTTGGAATACTTGCTGGCAAAACCCCTTTGCATCATCCAGTTCTTAGAGTACCAGAACCACAGTGAAAACCAGGGAATTGATATTCCTTCATGACAAAAACAGAATTAGCTTTATCAAATGGTAACAAGCACAAGATAAATTTCTTAAAGTCTAATTACACAAGTGTTAAGAAGTCTTTTGCTAGTTTGGGAGTATATTTAGACTATAGAGAATTTTGTCTAATGAAAATATAAGCACGCAGTGGACTTGGTGGAAATAAAAAAAAAATCACGTCAGAATGGCATGCAAAGAGCTAATTCCCAAGGCTATCAAGCAGACTTTGAATAAATACAGTCAAGGGAGTTATGGATAAATCCCACCAGCTTTTCTGAATGTTCAAAGATAGCACAATCTTCTGGCAAAACCATACAGAAGTTTAGTCGTACAGGAAAGAAAAATACTGCTCAGAACATCCACTTCTTCAATACTAGACTAAGAAAACTGCTCAGTGCTATACTTGAACCTCCTCCTCCCTCTGCAAAATTAATCAGTCCAAATGTCTCAAAAAGATGATCACCAGTAAATTAACCCTAGCATGTAACAGTCACAGTCTTCTAGGAAAACTTTCAACAACATCGGTAGATTAGAAATACGGTAATTAGAAAAACAGCACAATGAAAAACACAGGCGTTTCTTAAACATTATGACAGGGATAACTTTCAAGGACTGAAAAAGCAACACTTGAAAAATACAAACTATCTAAAAATAATGCTGAGGACAAGGTACAGGCTGAAGAGTCAAGCTTTTGATTCAATCTCTGTTACTGAGTAAATCATCACCACATTCATAGCAAAGAGCAGCAGCTGACCCAGACAGGACTACCAAAGATCTTGTTAAAACCCTGTGGCAAGCACTCAATAAACATTAGGAGATTCATACAGATGTAGCTGTAAGTAGTTTTGTTTGGTAGGCTTTATTCTTGCATGATGACTGTACCCAAGATGCAAGAAGACACAATCAAACACCAGCTTAGTCCTCGTTTTTGTAAACAAAAATAATAATGCAACAACAAGAGGAGAAATCTCTGGATAACCTGAGAAGCGGGCACTACAGAGTTACTGCCTCTGGACAAAAAAAAATAAATAACAAAACCAAACCACAAAACTGTAACCCCAAACTCATTAAAGTCTTTACTACTGAGGTTGCCAATTATATAGCAGAGCAAAACTAATTGATTAGAAAATAATTTACAACAGAGCTACACACGTTAATCTTAACATGTCTCAAAACAAATTTACGGCTATGGCTTATATTAAGGCAAGAAATAAAGATTTCTTCCAAGAAATAAAAAGTTTAAGAAGGCCTTAGTAAGTGATACTAGGATAAAACAAATCAAGGCAGACAATTAGATAAAAATAAATGAGTTTATGATCCATTTTACTAAATAACTAGCAATATCTCAATGTAGCCTACAGGTATCCCCAGCAGAAGGGAGTCAAAATTGAAGGAGCAGAAAACATCCAAGGCAAAATAACCGGGAACAGGAAACTGCTAATTTTGTACCTTTAAAGGTGGTACAGACTAGACTTCCACAGCATCAACCCTCCTAACACTGATCAGTCTGTAACCTTCTGTCCCTTCCCACATCAGTCCTTAGCAGTATTTTTCTGACACAAGTACAGAATAATTCTCTAGGACACACTCATCCCCTACCAGCATCAGCTTGAAAAACGTCTTCCTCTATAGACAGGTCTGTCGCTGATAGAAGATGCTAATGATAGAAATCCAATGTCATTTGTTTTATAAGTTAGCAATTCAATCAGTATCACACATTGGAAGTCCTTAAGTATTTTTAAACAGGGTAATACATAAACAGCATTTTTCCCAAAGGAAAATACATGCAGTCTAAAAACAGTTTAAAGCTTCATGGATATAAAAACCCATAGAATACCTGAAGGGGAGAGATTATCTTGCTGTTCAAGGCTGATGGCTTACTGTGAGATTCTTTGAAGCTTTCTGGTGTTGCAAGTTGGCCAATGGAGGCAGAGATGTTTGGTGTTAAGGAAGTCTTAGAGAGAGGCTGCTGTTGCATTTGGTCATGCTGTGGGGTCAACCTGAGTTTCTGAAGAAGATCAACACTTGTATGGGATGTATTTGAGACAGTTCCTGTATTTGTTGATGTCAAGGGTGCTATAAGCTTTTGTGGAGCGTGGTTCACTTCAGATGGCAGCTGATTCACTAGTGGGGATATCTGCTTGGCAGCTTGCTGCATAACTTGCATTATACTGTTGTTTGGTTTTAGGCCAGGAAGCATCTGAGCAGGGGCAGCTTCTGTTGTTGAGGCTGAATTAAGATTAGGGCTTAAACGAACTGAATAGCTTGAAACATTTTTTACATCAGGCTGGGAAACTGAAGCTGGAGGTATTAGCATAGGTGTTAAACATTCCTGCTGATTCAAAGGATTGGCACTGGTTTTAACACTCGGACTTTCAGAATTCCCTAGTGATTGCTGTATTACTGTTGACTGGTCAAAGGGAAAAGGCAGGAGCAAGCTGTGCTGGTCTCTGGCAGAGGTCTCAGTCTGCAACTTATCCATTCTTTCTGGATTGGGATACGGAGCTGCAGGTGATTCTTTCGGTACAGAAGTTCCGAACAGTTCCTCCAAAGTCAGATGCTTCTGCCTTGACTGAAATGGCTAGAAGGGAAAAAAGAAGCTTTCAGTTTAGAAATATACATACCACTGTGCATTTCCATGGTCTATTATAAATGCAAGAAAACTATGAAAGACAACTAGCTCAAATACATTTAAAATACAGTTTGAATAGCACACGTCCCTCCTTACAAGAATTTTGAAATCAATTTCAGTTACAAGGAATATCCTGTTCATGTAAGCTTTGTCTGTACAGCCTTCTATGGACAGACTGTGGGCTAACGTCAAAAAATGGGGAAGGCTACAGATTCTCTCATTAAGATGGTATTTGCCATCATCAATGAGCCCCAACTACACAAAGCACTTCAGGGAGTAGGCAACAACCAAAAAACCCCTAAACATGCATGCTAAACAAACTCCAGAATTTATAGAGTTGGAAATAATTAAATGGCCTAGAAGATCGGAAAGGAACAGAGACACCTGAAAGTACACAACTGATCTAGCAGTACATGCCTAGACAGTTCTCACCCTTTTCATTAACAATGCAATAGATGTTACAATAGATAAAAGAATATCTGTAAACCTGAAATATGTATATCCATCTCCTTGAAATGTGTGTATATACTCACACTATTACATCTACCAATCCTTTACTCTCTCTCAAAAATATACAACTATCCTACAGCACTGACATTGTTAGAAAAATCTGATGTTAAGCATATAATATTCTTAATACTTGGCTGAAAATGTTACAAATGTGTTTCACTAAACCAAAACAGCTATTATCACACCCTTAAATCTCAAAATTTTCCTTCCCCCCCCGCCCCGTTGCACAGGACCAGAAGTTATGTAAAACAGCTGGACTAAAATACAACATTCTGTTCAGAAGACTGAACAGCCTGCAGCACAATTCCAGTGTATTCTGACGGTATGTCTAAACAAAGATGCTATTTTACAATGACAACTACTGTACCATGACATCGCTACACTAGCTCCAGTTTTGCTAGCACAGATAACAGCAGTGAAGGTACAGTAGTGCAGGTCGCACAAAAGTCACCTAACAAAAAATTCTTGAGCTTGAAATCATACTGTCTTCTGCCTAGGACACTAATTTCTACTGACATTGTTGCTATTCATTTTTAGCTACCTTAAAGTCAAGCACACTTTCATTTTGCAGCTGAGACATTCTATAGCTTAAAACCTTGTTAAATATGGTAGGAATTCTTCCTAAAATTTTTTTTTACTGTTCTGGAGATCTGTCCTCCAACTCTAAAGATTCTGTTAAGAGAAAAATCACTGCTTTTTCCTCATTTCAATCTCAGTTTTTCACTTCAGTATGATAAATTGACTAGCTTTCCTTCATTAATACACTACAATATTCAAGTAATCAACAGAAAGCTCTACCATGCTCTAATCAAAAATCAGACTAACCCCTTACATAGATACAAACATGCAGTTATTTTCCAGTGTGAAGCATAAAGCGCATCTTTTGCCTGTTCCTTCTGTGAGCATATCACCTAGGTGTGTTACAAAGACCCTTGTCAGCAGGGGTTGTAAAAAGGCAACACAATCACTTTACTTGATAGGAATTGAGTGCTACCCAGAGGGATCTCCAGAAATAGTTTTAGATATACTGAAATGGGAATTAGCAGTCAGAGTTAGCACTACAAAATTTAAATTTCAGTGTTCTAATTCAGTTTTGCAGATCGCTGGCACAAAAGCATCTCATATTATAACTGTTTTTCATTTTGAAGCGCCAAGATAAAAAGTCTTGAACTTCAGAATATCACAGAGAAGACATTTATTTTTATTCCAAAATCTGTAATATCTTTCACATGAAATGACGTTAGCTGATTAGTTAGGCCTGAGCTTCCCTCAGTGGAGTATTTTCTGAGCAGAACAAGACTGACCTTTCCGTGCCCACTGGGTGGCACTGTAAGCAGGCCCAAGGTGAATTTAGTTACTGCACATTTTTTTTTTTCCTTCTAAATTGATTTGAGAAGCCTTATATGAAGCTACAGCTTCCTTGTCCAGAAATGCTTACTAGAAAATGGATCCAAATACTGAACTATTGCTACCTATTCCAGACACTCCAGTGATGATGCCAAGTATTTTGTAACAAGTTCCCTGTGGTTCAAGTATATACCTCATCTAGTCCTGTGGGTCAAGGGATTTACTGTCAAAGAGTTCTTAACACGGGGAAAAAACAAAACCCAAACACCACCCTGCCTGCAACAAACAGAACACCCCTGAAGCAAACCAACACAAGACCACACATGCTTTTTCCATAATCTAAGTAAAAAGGAATCAGTTCAGCTGACTGAGGCATTTCCAAACAGCCACAAGCAGAGGTTCAACACAAGCTGCAGAAGCGTGGGAGAAGACAGGTACAACACATTTTCAGTTATGCCAAAGAGAATTTGGTGCTACCGTGACCAAAGTACTTCCCATTTTTTGCCCAGCAATAGGGTGTTGATTCAAGTTAGCAGGACTGCAGCTATAGCTTTGAAGGCAGCACTGATAAACCATAAGTAAAAGTTTCGAAGAAGAGTAAACAGGACTTTAGTTCATAAGTGACAGAGTGCAGCACAATACACAGCTACCTGATGCCATACTCAGTCCAGTAACATGGCAGAGGTAAATGTTTTCTTTCCTCCTGGCTCTGCAAGCTATCATGCACATCACCATAGACTGAATTCTTCCAGAATCCAAGTTAGCCCATTTAAACATACTTGGATATTCACAGTAGTGTGACATAGCCTAATATTTTAAAATGGTAACTCCAACAACAGAATTTAGGATCCTAAAAGTCTTGAAACCCATTAGTTTACTTAAAGCTGTAATACATTCAGCAGACAATATTGCAAGCGTTCTAAGAAAAAAAATATTTTGATATCAAAACAAAATAGTAAATTAAAAAAAAAAAGAAATAGCGCCTTATTTAGGTTTGGATAAAACATACCTGCTCTTGAACTTGTAATGAAGTTTTTTGTTCTGAAGACGCTGTACTTTCTGGCTTTGGAGTACTTGCATTTTGTTGCATTCCAGAACTTGCTATAATACTCAAGTCACTGATCTGATTCTTGGGGAAGAAAAAAATAAATTAGTAGTATGTTTACTGATTGAGTAGACTTCCATCTTTATTAAATGTATACATAAAGAACACCAGAAATTGTATTACAGTTCAAATCACAAGCGAAAAAACCCGAAGTGTAGAGCAGTGTGATATAGCTGGACATTAGCACGACACATGCTGACTGCTCTGGGCACTTACAGCAGCAAAACACATACGGGTTCAGCTTTTTAGCAAAAAGTTAAAAAAAATAATATCTGAGATTTATTATTCTTTTGTTTTCAATTTTTAATTGACAGCAATAAATACAAAATCAAAACTATATATTGTGATTTAGGGACAGAGGTGAGAAGCAACTTCTCTCATCTTTCTGACTTTTAGCCACTAACTTGAAGGTCAAAACTCTTTGTGTCTGAAACGCTGGTTGCCTCGTGGTTACAAAAATCAGAGAAAGCATAGCTTTCTTTTCACTAGTGGATGTTTCCATGCTTATATTGAAACACACTATAAAAAGCATCCATTCACTTCATTGAAAAAAAACAAACACCAAACACAAACACCAAAATCTCAAAATTCATTCATTTTCACATATGGACTTGATGTAGTGAGTACTTGAAGGATTAAGCTGATTCGGAATCCTAGATTAAATCACTCAGACCTTCTTTCACTCTCTCTGTCCCCTTCTCATGCTGACACTCTGCCAATCTCATGTGGGCTGCACACAAGGATTACTGTATGATCCATCTGGAATGTACCAGGCAGATAAGTACTCTCTGCTCCTAAATACAAATTCATGCATAATTACTGAGTGCCATAAAATAATTAAAAAAAAATAATTAAGACAGAAAAGGTCTCTCAAGAAGCCATCTTTAAAAACAAGCTGGTCACTTAATCACATTAGCATAGCTGGGATACAAGGAGTTCCGAAATTACTGTGCCAGAGTTGCTAAGGCTGAGGTGGTCCCAAGAAGTTTACTTGAAACATGATCAATGTTGTTAATTTCTGTGTATCTGGCAACTTCTACATAACCACAATCATAGCAAGGAATGGGATTACGCCCAATACATTCAGTTTACAGTTTATGTAAATGCACAAATAGGAAATTAAATAATTATGCTAGTTTCACTAGTGTTCTAAAATCATCAACAAGCACACACACAAACAATGACTAATCAAGATTAAGACAAACCCCCAATTATACAGTAGCTCTACCATAGTCCATGCCCTGCATATTTCCCTGTCGTATTAAAGGCACCACAGACATCAACTGTTCACAACATCACCTGGCACACTATGGCCTGTCAGTATTTTACTTGTCAACAGAGCTTTTTCCATCATGCTTAGGAACTTTGTTTCTAACAAAAGCTTTTCAGTACTCTCACATGAAAGAGATCTGAATATGAGGAGAGAGGAAGCTGGAATATCCTGAGTCATTTTTAAGAGCCATCTGTTGAAAGCGTGTATTATCCAATACTGCAAGGACAAAGGGGGAGAAAGGCTTCACCACACATTAAGAGGGCACTACCAACAGTGTAGTTTTATGGTTCGGTTTCCCCCCCCCCCCCCCCCCAAAAGCCTTCACTTCCCTCAAACCTGGCTCAATTAATACAACACTGGAAGATGACTCAATAGGGTTTTGATGCTTTCTTCCATGCTCTCACAAAAGCTGCTACTTCCACAATGCTGGCCTTTATACAAATACACCTTCTCCCAAAACAACACTGATGCTTAGAGAATCAGAAGCAACTTTTTTTTTGCTAATCTATATCTAAAGCATTCAAAAAATCCACATTACTTACGTTTCCAAAACTAGTATCTAGCCTGGGTCAAATGCATTGTATCGTTTGTCACATTCACCCGCCCTCTACCAGAAAGTAGCAAATGAAGTTGGCTTATACAAGACTTAACCCACATGTTGATTCTTTCCTCCTCATCCCACACAGTACTGTAACAATCTGGAATCCTACAAAGCCCCATATCCTAAGCACTTGAAGGAACTCTGCTGAGACCTACTGCACAAGCAAGTTCTGGAAGGAATCAAGGACTCTACTGACACGCTAACAACAAAACCACACCACAGCTCTGCAGTGTTATACTCACACATTACTACTGTACATTCTTGTATTATACTTGGAGAGAGGTATTTATGTTCAGAATCTTTGTTTCCTTTTTTCAAATCTCCCACATATTACATGTATATTTGTCCTGTATGTATGAATTTGGACCTCAGGAAATAATTAGCTTATATAGTACTAAGAGAACTAGTATTCTCCAAACTTGTGAGTTCAGCACTGGCAAAAGATACCAGAATCATCTTTCTGAAGTATTGTTATTTATTAAAAGGACAGACGCACAGCAGACGTGACAATAGTACTAAAATGGGGAACAGAAGGACAGTATTGTTACACAGTCTACAGATATTAATAATATGCTTCATATAGTCTACAAATGCACTGAATGACTAAAGCTCTACCATTGCAAGACTTCTTTTGAGGCTAAAAAGACATAGTCGCTGCTGGTTACAATTTTTACTTGCTGTTCCCAGAAATGAGATTTTCTCACAGTGGTAGGAACTGTTGTAAAATGGGTCTATCAATCTACACTTCAAGTTGGATCACATGATCAGTATTCAGTCTATCTTGCCTGAAATCAGAGACTGTTTCTTAGTCAAGTGTGCTTGGGAGAGGGAACAAGACATCGGTCTGAAAACAAGGCTACTGAACAATGGCAGAGAACACCTGTTCTTTAAACAAAACACAGCTGATGTGTGAGAAAACAGTTTCCAGATAGGCCGCCTTAAAAATGAAAAAGAATGGAAAAGTCAGCAGAGAGTTGCCCACTTAAGGTAATAACTACAGAAAGAAAACTTACGGTTTCATGCAATATTCAAATCCCAAACTCTTTTAAAATATGAAATTTTCCCCACATCACCCCTCCTCTCTAAGTCACTGTATGTCTGTACTTGTATCACAGATATGGGATAGCTCACAGTTTCTGGCCTTCTTTTATATTATTCAACATGCCAAAGCATTTTGGTGTGCAGCTCACTGAACACACTTGATTATGGCATGTATCACAGCAGATCTTCTCCAGTGACTTTCAATACAGAGGGAAAAAGCTGAAAAACTAAAGTGTCAGCCACTATAAGGAATATTTACAATAATGGAACTTAAAGATTACAAAAACAGACAAGTTCAGCAGTATGTTCTTCTACAGTGTAACATATACATTTGTTCGTGTTTCCTTCAACAATGACCTCACATAACAAGTCAGCAGACAAGCACTTCAGATTAAGCAGCCCATGCACCTATTTAGAAAAATATTGTAAATCATACGTACCTGGTTTTGAAACTGTATTCCCCCACCCCCCGAATGTAGCAATTCAAACATAAGAATATACAGGCCCATTAAATTATGGGTTAGATTAACTACTTTGATATCTTGAGTTAGAATGTATTACACTGGAAAATTCAGTTTGTCAGAGTTATTCTTTATCATCTCTCTCAGAAATCACAGGGCATGCTAATTCAGTGGACTCCATAAGTAGTACTTTTATACATTTATAATATTAGGGGGGGAAAAAAAGAAAAGAAAAAAAATATTAAAAGAAAAAAGAGATGAGACATTTCCTTACTCGTTCATATTCATCCTTGGCTTTACTTAGCATTTCCAGGATGTCAATGGGCCTGTTTTCACTGCAGCCATTGGTTCTGCTGGGACTTTTTCTGTCCTGAGAAACTTGCTGCGATCTCTGAGCTTCTTGTTCTACCACTCTAGACCAGAAAAGGATAAACAGGATTTCAAAATTTTATTTCTGGAGTTAACATCTTGCAAAAAGCGAAGAAAAACGTACTCCCAGTGTGTTAACGCATTTTGTTCCATCTTTATAAAAACCTAACAAGTATTTGACCAAAGTTATGCAAGTTTTCAGTTGCTACAAGGCTTATACAAGTCAAATTATCAAATCGTCTGTACAGATTATTTCTAATCCAGACAGCAATAGTCTCTCTCTCTCACAAAGTTTGCCTGCAGTAAACAGTAGTTCTGTAATACTGTCATATTTAGACGTTTTTTACAATAAAATAAATGGACATGTTATACAAGAGCGCACATCCCATACCACAGAGTAAAATATACTTTTTACAGAGAAAACACATTAGGAATTAAAGAGTATCTCCCCAAATCAAGTTCTGTTACTCATCAAAATGTATTACAAAGCACGTCTAATTTAGTATGAGGCCTACCATTACAAAACAAACCAAAAACACTGGGAAAGCAGAGAGCTGGCTCATACCAGATGTCTCTGGAGTCAGTCTGCAAGGAGGCTTAGAGCAAGTCACCCCTTACTGCCCCATCCAAAGCTCTGGAAAGGAAGGCAAGACATTTTTTTCTCCAACTGCTCTGCAGTCATTCCAATTACAATATGTCTTTTCTTCCAATCTTTGGTGCCTACAGTTCATTCATCACTTCAATGCCAGCCCAACCAGCCTCAAGTATAAAAAAATTTAATTTTAAAAGAAAGTTAAGATGTCCAAGCAAATGATGTGTACCTGGTACGTTTCATTAGTAAAAGTAAAGGCTGCATATATTTTTACTCCTAATCCACATGCAGTTCAGAAGATATACATGGCTGTGCAATGCGCTAAAGCTTATCCCCTTGAAATAAACACGCACCAGCCTGTAATCCCTTCTTTTTTAAGCCTGCATTAATCAAATATGTTAAGAAAAAACAAGCACTGTAAACAGGGCAGAGCTCTGGAGCCGGTACATCACTTGAGAGCTCTCATGCTGTGGAACATCGCGATGGCTAGTGGGGGAGCCAAGAGGTGCCATCAGAACAATCACAGGAAGTGTCAATCATTCCAGCCCCCGGTTCCCTTGGGTCAGTTAGGATTCAGGAGTAACTCTAGATTTTATAGGCTGTAGAATAATTCGATATGTATATGCAACTCTACGTTGCTCTTTCCGAGGCAAAGTCTTGGAAGTTTCTTCCCAGTTTTCTGGCAATCAAATCTCTTTACTTCAGTAGAGTTTAACTGTGTTTATTTGAAGAAGCGTTACATTTGGCTTTTAAAAATCCAATGCCACTCTCAAAATTACTTTGAAAATTTTTAATCATTCAAGCTGCTTATTTAACCAGCTTCTCGTTATTTGTACGGCTTTCTCTGTAAGCAAGCACTCATCTGCAAATGTCACTCAGAACACGGAGGCCAATCTACACTCTGACAGTTTCTAAGAACTGCAGCATGTGCTGGTTTGGGTGAAGCAGCTCGATACCATGCAAATGTTTCTATGGTGATACTCCAAGGGAACATTTTGTTCCAGCAGCCCATGTGGTCATACAGTCCTGACTTTGGACTTAACTAAATTCAACTCTGAAACTAGGGATGAGAAAGGGCAAGGTAGAAGAAGCAGAACACTTTGCTGAGATTTTAAGCGTCAGCCCAATTGTACCAGAAAAAGTTAACACTTCAGTTAAAGAAAAAATTCTAGACACCTGAAACTACATATCTGCTGCCTCATAGGTGAAGCAAAGGCTTCAGTCTTGAGACCCTCCTTCTGCTCTTAACTAGTTGGTCCACAAGGTTTCAAAAGACATCTACCCATTAAAATCGTACTAATTGGTCTCATAGCAAAACACCTTCAAGTAGTACATCCATTTCATATAAATGTTCCACAAAGATTTCTCAAAAACATTTCATAATATTTTTTCTATTGTCCATTAGTATTTCTGGTGTTTTTAAAGTTTACTTTTTATTTTTGTTTTTAAGAACAACAATTGCATTTATTCTCATGTAAGTAACTGTCAAATAGCTCATCCTCCATCTCCTGTCTCGTGCAGGTTAAATTCAGATGGTGGTTACAGGGTAACCATGGAGCAGCGAGCTCCCAAAACTGAGTTACTCTTTCACTTCTAGCTTCCTGCCTGCATCTCAGAGGCCAGTTTGTGTCTCCCTGTTGAAACAGGGTAAAACAACCCTATAAACTAATATAAAAATCAACCCCCCTACAAATCTACATGTCAGAATACAACAGTTTCACAGAGATGCAAAAAACCGTAGCTTGTCCTACTTCTGTAAAGCTCACCCCTAATAAGCAATCATCTTGACTTAACTTGACCCAAATTAATTCCTTCTAAAGTTAGTGATTTGGTGACTTCCATAAAATTTTTTGCATTTCAGAAAACTCTAGATTTTTTTTTTTTTTTTTAAGGAGTTCTGTAAAACAAATACCTTTGCTGGGGAAAAAAAATAATCAAGTAGTGCAAATCTGTAACACTGAGCATGCTCTATGTGCAATCCAGGATTAAATCTTTTTTAAGCAAGGCCTGCTGTTTCTTTCCATTATATCAGATAGGGGAAGAGGCACACATTCCTTCTGGGATGCGATAGCTGCTGTGACAGTTTGCATAAGAGCATCTACAGCTATGGCACTGAAAACATACCTGGCACAACCTCACAGAAGGGGGGTGGGGAGCAGGGGGAGAGACAAGGAAGGAGGGAGGGAGGGAATGTGAGAAGTGAAGTCTGTGATTACAAAGCCTGCAAACACTAATTTACTTTTCCTTTGAAAGATAAGCCACCAAAATATAAATGGATGGCCTGCAATCTTGTTAACTCAGTCTGGCACAATAAGGTCAAGTCTAACAGCAGGAAAGAGAATGCAAATCTCCTTGAAACCTTTTATGGTGATGTTCTTGAAGCTCTGAGGTACTATAAAGGCAACACTCTATCCTATCAAGTGATACAAAAACCCCCACCTAAATCAAAGGGTGCCAGTCCAGATTTGCACCCAAGACAAAAGCAAAAACTGTAGAACATTAATACTCTTGGAAGACAACCAATATTTGTTTCAAAATGTACTGAACTAAGCCTGATGGAACCTGCTACCATGTGCTGAAATGCAGCTTTCCTTCTCGAAGTTGCAATGTTATTGTATTTTTTAAAATTAGGAAGTATATTTTAGGTGTTCTTTAATACATCTTTCGTGGCAGGATGAAACATTTTCTGCAGGTTCAGCCTCCCTCTTGAAAAGAAACACACAGAAGTATCAGCATTTTTACTTTTCATCTTACTGACTACCCATTTTGGGGGAGAGAAAGCTTAATGTTTGTGGAAATGGGTATCAGCAAAATAGCAGCAATCTGCTTTTCATCAGGTCTAACAAAAGCCTCAGAAGTGCAGCTTTTCCATCCTACAGGAATGTGCAACTAGAATGCCTTCATTTCATTTTCCCTAGTATGGATCTCTAGATACCCAGAAGCTGCAAGTAGTAGAAAATTAAGTGTGATTTCATTCTACAGTGCTTTTTCAACAAATATAAGTAAATAGACTTACAGTAAATACCTTTATCTGTATAAAAATGGCTTCTGCAAATACTTGTTACCCTCAAACCAACACGATTTTAAAAGAAAAGAGAACTAGAAGTATTCAGACATCCCATAATCTAATAATGAAGAAAGGCATTATTAAAAAAGCACTCGGATAATTAAGGTCATTTTACTAGCACAACTTAGGCCATCAAAGATCACTGATACCTTTTTTTACCCAGTTAATGGCAGCAGACTATAAAAATGATAGTAAAGTGAGGTCGTAGCCAGCTCAGCAAAATTTACATGGTCGTATTCTGTCAATATCCAATGAATAAATCTTTTGATTCCTCTAGTTTCACTTGCCTAAGTCTGAAGTGACAACACTCAACACGTGTTCCCCAAAGTCAGCTTGATGCATACACCAACTTGGGCGTTTTTGCCTCTGTGTTACTAAAGCTGCAATACAGGCAGCCGGGACCCAAGAAAAGGCTATGGTAGTTTACAAGGAGATGACAGTAAAGCTTAGATTGTTCCCATATTGGCTTTAAATGTAACTGGGTTACAGCTGTTTCCAGAACATTACATTTTCAGCTAGAAAGGTAGATGTACTTTATGGACTGCTGCACTGTGGTGTTACCTGACTACACTTAAAAGATCCCTGAAGCAATTACAGCCCCTGATTTGAGCTACAGCAGCTGACTAGTTTAATACCAGATGATCTCAAGTTTTGCTACATGACATCAGATGTGAAGTGGAGCCAGGCATGACAAATTGAGAATATGACAGAGTTTGAAGGGTCCAGCTCTCTCTCCTACCACAAATGCTAACCTTGCTCTTCTGAAGCTCTGCTTATAACAGAGCGGCAACAGACATTTTAGTTGTTTTGGTAACAGTTTCTGACAGTAATTTTCACAAAACTGTTTTCCATTAATCCTTACCATTAATCCTTACCCCTATATTAGCCAATTAACAGCCAAAAGTCCAAAAGGGCTGGAGCAAAAAAACCCCCAAAACCTGCAGGAAATGGGAACTCTACAGGGTTATCAAGATGAGAGAAAAGAAAACTAAGAATTTAGAGAGAGACCTTGATATCTAAGTCTGTCATTTGTGTTATCTTACATTGCTTCTTCGGGAAAAAGCCAAAATACCCGAAAGCAAAAATGCCAGCAAAAAATTTAAATTCAGCTTAAAATGTCTACACTGTGACTATCCTTCCATCTAATTAAGTTCTGCCAGCCTGCAACCTGGAGGAACCAAAGGTCCAACAGGACCCTCAAATCACAACATGTTTTAAAGACTTTATGCCACATTGTCAACTCAACCAGTTCCAGGCTCCTTTGGCCTGCGTTGTCCGCACACAGCTCTGTACTCTGCTCTGCAGCCCTCAGCTGGGGCAGCGCAACCAGCTACAGTGGAGAGGGGCTCACTGCATCACTGCAGTGGCTGCACCTGAAACACTAACAAACCCAAGTTACTGCAAACACAGTCTTTTAAGGTTTCTTTAAATTAAGATAACTTTCAGAAGTTCTCCTGCTGCAATGACATGTCTAGGAGCCCTTGGAACTACAAAATTAAAGCAAGCAACACAGCAGCTTTATAAATCAACTTTAGCTCCAAAGGTGGGGAAAGAAGAAAGGAAAAAAGAAAAATAGCCAAACATTCCAGAAATTAGTAAGAACAAGCTCCTATTATGTTGTAGATTGCTTACTCTCTTAACCTCATTTCAATTCTCTAAGATTCCACCTACTTCTCCCACTATTTTCCAATCTTTTCCCTTTAGTCAGGAACAGTAACTAAACCTTAAAAAAACCCCACAAATCCAAACAAAAAACAGCCCACCACCAAATAAGCCATAAAACCAAACACCATGACCATCGTTTGTTTAATTACACTTTCTGCATCAGAGGATATTTTGCCTGCATTGCTATATGAAATAATATAAACCAATCAATGTTTGTACATGCTTTCTTTGGAGAATGTCAACTAAGTGGTAAAAAAAAAACCAAACAATAAAAACCACAGTTAAAATATTAATTGAAAGTTTCTATGCTGTAAATGCCAACATTTTGATTATTAAAAAAATAGTACCAGCATGAACATTGTATTTTTCTATTTAATGAGAGCAAGAAAAAGTCCAAACACATGTAATAAGTTCTTTTTTTCCCCTATATTGCATAAAAGAATTACAGAGTAAGACCACAGTACTTACTTCGCCATGAGTTTCGCTATTCGATGACAGTCATTCTTGTCATAAAACCAGATACTGTAAATTGACACTTGAAAATAAGAAAAAGACGCATGTAAGACAAAGTAAAAAGAAATCAACTCAACAGGAAAAAAGAAAAAACCCCAGCATTATATCTGCAATATATGAATTACCAATTTCCACTCAAATATTTGGTGTGACTGACTACTATTTATAATCAGGAATAGCACATGCGCACACACAACTTCAGTCAGATTAAATGCAAGAACTACAAAACATTGATACTTTTTGTAAATAAAAGTGGCAGGAAAATGAAGTTTTAACTACCAGATTCCTTCTCACTACAGTTGTAAGCTGACATCACTATTTAAACTAGTCTAAAGAATATCCTTTTTTTTTTTCTTTTTAAGCACTCATTTTTAAATTCTTCAATTTCTGAAGCTCAACAAAAATACTGAAGTTTGAAATACAGTGTGATGGTTCAGTCAGAAGCTGTCTGGAAAGTTCCCTCTTCAAATGCTTTCCCTAAGAGAAGTGGTTGAATAGGAAATGAGCAGTATCAAAGCTCCAATTACACATTCATGGAGCAGCTTAAAGCTGGGTTCATATTGAACCCTACTCTTTGAAGGTATGAAGGACAAAGCAATGAGGGCACAAGGGTTCCAGCTCAGCAAGACTCTAAGCCCTGTTCTGGCTTTCAGAATCAGTAAAACTCCACAGAAAGTTCGCAGAGTTAGAGCCCGATTCCTGAGCTCAAAGATACTCCAGAGAGAGGAACTTTGTCAGTAGTGCCACGTACTAGTTCGTCATCAGCAATTCCACTTCAAAGAAGCTGTTTTTACCCACTCCTCCCACATTCACCTCCCTACTGTCCATCCCGACATACGTGCCAACACAACAAATCTGAAGAACTCTGTTCCAGAACTGTATTTAAACTAACATGCAAAGCAGGCTATTTTAAATTTTGGTTCACCTACAAAATTTGTCAAGGCACAATGTACAAAGCAATTGGATACTTCAAGTTTGTTACCATTAAAGTATTTTCATTTCTGAAAAGACATTTCTAGCATTTTGAAACTCATTTTTATATTGCAGTTCACACCAAAGTTTTTATGAAGGTGAAATCACTAACGTTATAAAAATGACTAAAAGTGAAAGGAACAAGTTTTTTTAAGAAAATGAAAAACAAACACACAGCCTTTTCCAGCCAGATATAGATTTCTTTTCAAAGTGAAATTCTGCCCCTGCCCTTTGCCTGCCGCCCCCCCC
>VXBW01002926.1:75981-86278 GCA_013400375.1 Thinocorus orbignyianus
CCTCACCTCAAAACACTCAAAAATTTCAACTGAAGTCCATCAAAATTATTTCAAGCTACAGCAAAGCTACCAAACTAGACCTTCCAGTTATCTGTGGCTTACTGTGTTGGACCAACACCCTCAAGAAGTCATCCCCACACCTCATTTCTGTAACAATATCTTAAAACAAACTGAAGTTCTAGTTTTCTAGTTTGCTGCCTTTTTTTTTTCCAGTTTTATTAAATAACTATATTCATTTGGGTCCGTTTCTTTAGAACTTACAGCTTAAGTAATAGACAACAAAGCTCTTCAAGTCATAAAGAAATCAATACAGCACAATTTAAAGAACTTTTCCCTTACAAAAAGACATAAGACAATTAAAAAAACCAACACATTTCATACATGTAGCCAATGTTTATGAAATATGTATTAATATTTACAGTTTAATACAGTTGGATTTGTCTACTGCATAGAGACCTGAAAATGTTTTCAATTTGAGCTACTCCTTCAGCTATGTACCATATATTAACACTGAGGAAAAGCTCCTTCCCTTCCCTGACTCCATTATCAGACAAACTGCCAAGAGAAAGCTTCTTCAAAAGCATACTTGCTGAAGAAATGAAGATAAGAAACCTATAACGATATCTTAATGGAACAAATGATTAAAGTCACACTCAATTCTACCAGAAACAGACCTACACAAGACCAGAAGTAGATCCAAATCTCACTTTGGTGTACAGACTATCAGGCTTTTTTCCTCTTTGTACTACTGGCCAGCACTCACAGAGAGTCACTGCAGAACATTAACAGTATTACCAGGATGTAAAGCAGATTATGAGCAAGTAAACTCAGGCACGAACTTAGATATGATACAACAGGCTGGAATGTTTACCTTCCTCTTGAAAAAAGGACTCGTCAGTTCAGCTCCCTTGCCCCAGAAGGGTGTGTGTGTCCTACCTGCATTACTATATTTGATACATTACCTAAGTGCATGCAACTACAGCTATGGTCATCCTTCTATTAAAAAACAGAGCTGGTACTTACCAGTTCTTTTCACTACACCCAGTGCAAACGTTAACTGAATGTGCATGTGTCTAACAGCATGCCTTTTAACTGAAGGTCTTTGAAGCACTTCATCCAACAGAAATCACTTAACTAACTGACCTATTCTTCCATCTAGTTCAACACTTTCCATCCAGATTTTCTACACTGAAATCAGCACAGCATCTTTATCAATCAAGTAAAAGTAGTTTGTAATCATCACCAGCAGTATCTTTCAGCTGGATTCACACTACATTTTGACACACATTAAGTCACAAGTAATCCATATCACAGACAGAGCAGATTACACAAAATTAAAAGAAGTCATCAGTTATCTTTATCTACATTCTACTCTGACATACGTAATTTTTACTGAAAACACCAACCCACAAATATTTATCTAAACAAACGAAACTCGGCTTATCTTCACACTTGACTGGATCAATCATTAAAGCTTGACTCAAAAGGCTATGGGAGAAAAGAGATCTTCCAGCAAACAGAAGCATTATGTAAGTCTTCCTGCCTAAGTCCAACAGCCAAATGACACCAAAAGGAAGGTCTTAGTCTATTATACATTGTGGTCCCATTTCTTTGTGGGACAGCCAGCAGTTCCAGCTCTGCCCAGTTAGTGAAGTTGGATTAAGAGCAGGGATAGCAAAGCACCACAGAGGTTTCATTCTTTGGCAACACAAAATAAAGCTGCATCCCAAAGCTGCAGTTTCACTTCAGTTTTCATCTTAAGTAAGAAGCTTTGCTGTTAACTCATTCTACCCCAATTCATGTCCCTTATGTCAGCTCCTTAACAGTGTTTGTGCTTCAGCTTCATAAATCTTCACTAACACAAGAGAGAGGGCGCAAACAAGAAGCTGGGGCAGCACAGTACATTTAGATGTTTCTCTACAGGGAAGCAGAACTGGAATTGGGAAGCAGTAACCTTTCAAATTCTCACTGGAAAGACTTGTATTTTGACACCACAATTCCATACCACAATCATAAAAGTCAACTTAACCCAATCTCACTCCCATAAAGAAAAGCACATAACGCATCACTTGCATGTGGTATATGCATCATTTCACCCTTCAAACAGAGTTTGAGGCATAATGCAATAAGCAGATAAAGCAGCCTCTCTCAAAGCTTGTATTTCTTCCAATAGCAAGGTCAGCTGAAATGCCACCTTCTGTCACTCTGCTTCCAGTATCTTCTTCACTGAGACTTCTCATTCAATATTCATTTTTTTCCCCCTCAATATAAGTATTAGTCTGCCATGTAGACTTATAAATCACTAGAATTAGTAAAAAAAGTCCCTCCCTTTTTATTGTTGCGAACATCTAAGGCCATTTCCCATACAGTTCACAGCACAATCCCACAAGCAGCTGCACTGGAGTAATTCAGCAGGTGGCAAACAACCACCAAGATCAGGAACACCTTAACGAACTGCCACCTGACAAAGCATTGTGTGGAAGGAGAAGGATTACTACTTTGCAATGCTGAACCAGAGGGAAAACCCCTTCCAGTTACCCTGCCATCTTTCAGGTCAAACCAAATATTTTTAGAACTTCTTAACAGCTTTTCAAGGTTCCTCCCCTCCCCCTAGCTTGCATTGCTGCTTCTGCTATAAAGGTACCGAGAACAGACTCCTGTCTTATCTCAGACTAAGCCACTGGGTTAATGCGCTTGCTGGAGAGTCATTCAGCTCCAGCAATCACACAGATATGTCATACTTGATGCCCTGCCAGCTGGGAGCAAAGGTGATAATGAGAGACTTTCCTTACCAGCAAAGATGCCCCTGTTTTGAAACCAGTCAGGAGCTCTTTCAAGGAATTTTGAAAGCCGTTTAAAATATGACAGAATCTCAGAATTGTCTAGGTTGGAAGGGACCTTTCAGACCATCTAGTCCAACCATAAACCTAACAAATATCATCACTAAGCCATACCTCTAAGCATTGTGTGTACCCATCTTTTAAATGCCACCAGGGATGGTGACTCAACCACTGCTCTGGGCAGCCTGTTCCAATGCTTTATAACCTTTTCAGTGAAGAAATATTTCCTAATATCCATCCTAAACCTCTCCTGGTGCAGCCTGAGGCTATTTCATCTTGTCCTACAGCCTGTTTCTTGGCAGAAGAGGCTGACCCCCCTCCTTGCAGGTAGTTGTAGAGAGTGTAAGGGTCCTCAGCCTCCTTTTCTCCAGGTTGAACAACCCCAGCTCCCTCATAAGACTTGTGCTCCAGACCTCTCACCAACCTTGTAACCCTTCTCTGGACACACGTCATTGCATACAACTTTTAAAGTAGACAGAGTCTTTATCAAAATTTTGGGTCTAAATATTCTTTTGGGGCTTGCACTGTATCATGCAGCCAGAACAATTTTGAGAAAAAGTAGTCTAGAGTTGGGAAACATTTCCCCATTAACAACTAGGGTGGGTTTATTACTTCCTTTTTTTGGGGGCTGGGGCAGGGGGAGAAGCTTCTACATACCTTTCATCTAACCAGAATAACAAATAAGGAATTGACCCAAATGTCTTCCATTTCACTCAGTGAACACAACAACAGGCAGATACAAGAACGGTACTGTATCACTTGGTCTATTCTCCTTCCAGAATATCCATTACAGACTCCTTCATAATCCATCCTGCAAAAACAAGGGACAGCCCACACACCTCCCCAAACAACTATGAAAGATGTCAGACCTCCTTTCCTGTGACAATAAAATGGCAATTACCTAGTCCTGTTATAAGAGTATGAAAAAGCTTTTGTGCAACTGGATAAAGTATCTCACATCTACAGCTTAATAAGAGTTCTGATATGCAGCAAACTCAAAATTTCATTGTATATTAAAAATAAGTATTTGAACAAATAAAACTATAAAAGAATGGTAAAAATATTATTATCTAGCATGACAGGAAAATAATTTTCATAGCCTCCGGCCAAACAAAACCAATGTTTATACACTGCTTGCAAAGTTTCTCATATAATTCATTAGCAACTCTGCATCGACTGGAGTACGTCACTTGATATTCTCCAAACAGCTCTCACGCCATTTAAGACACAAATGCCAGAGGTCTGATCTGGAATATGTAACAGACTCTGCCCTTATTATCTGCTTAACTCAAGACAGAATCTCAGAACAAAGTGAGAATGTGAAGTTTATAGAATAGTAGTCAACAATCTCCGTAACTGAGTATGATTCATGGAACCTTCCCAGAACGTGACATAATTTTGCTTTCATCATCTTCTACTACTTCTACTATGCCCTGGGGAAGCATAAGCCACAATTTGTTACTGATCCTGCTACAACCTAAATATACAGGTATAAAATATGTTTGTCTCTGCCAAACAGCAGCATTAATAAGCATGATTTTAGGTTTTTATCAGGTAGTCTGAACCATTCCCCATCTATAAGCGAAGGAAACAGAATCATCAGTCTTATCAGGACAACTTACACTTAAGAGTTTCTAATAATCACAGTAGATTTCCTCAAGCAGGATACAAAACAAACCCCACCAACCTACCACCCTACCACTCTACAAGAAAAGGGGTTGCTGCCAACATTCAGTACAAGAGGTAGTTCTTCCTTGCACGACCTAGCATTCCATCCTTGTTCTGTCACTAAAGAATCTCAAAAGAACTCCACATTAAGCCATCTGAGATACATATTACATTAACCACTACCTTCAAACTCCTATTTGAATTAGTCCCAAAAAAGCAGTTTCTTCATGCCAGGAGGCAGCTGAGCAGAAGCGGACACCTTTCTACATAAAAAGAACTTGGACAAGAATCCCCTAACCTATCCATACAAAGAAAAAATACATACACGTTGAAGTTTGTCTGTACATTCAAATCAATCTCAAAAGGGTTTTTTGATAGGTTTTTTTATTTATTTATTTATTTAAAGTTTCACGAATACTATGCAGATAGAGGTAAACAGATTTAACACTGAACACTTCAATCACGTAATTTATTTGGGTTTTTTCCCTAACTGACTCAGGGGACAGAGGTCAGAAGATTTAGGAAACTGCACAGAAACACGAAAATCCAAAACAAAAACTAAATGCGAAATGTAAAGGAGTTAACAGCACTATAAATCCAAAGGAATAAAAAGCTTAAATGTTGTGCTTTTAAGCTTGTGTTTGAACAAATCAAATACTAGCAGAGGACACAAAAACTGATCTGCTGCTTATTTATGGCACTTGGGGAAATAACTAATGACAAAGTACATTGAACATTTTCAATTTGCAATCAAGATCAACTGCTTCTGGACACGCTACCACCCTCTTCCAGGAGACAGGACAGAGTGATGAAATAAATGATAGTTACTGACAAAAACATTTTTAAAATGACAATAGGAAAGATACAAGAGGGGGAAAAAAACAACTCTGGATTACTTCAGAACACAATTATTTCCCATACCCAGTCTGTTTTCCTCATTCACTTTTGTATTAATTCCTTCCTCGTACTTTTTTCTATGTCATCTCTACCCTAAGTCCCATGAGCCTCCCAGAGATCTTACACAATAGCATCCCATAGGAAAAGAAGAGTTTTTATCAACGAGAGCAAGGCATACAATTAGTTCCAGGGGATTCTAATGAACTCACACACAGCTTGCCTTCTCTCATCGCATCCTTTAAGTGATTCTCTAGTCACTCCCACTACAACACACCACAGTAACTCCACAGCAGCTCCTGCTTCCTGATACCATCGCAGTTCCAACAAGCAAATGAATCCACTTCCTGCTTCCCTTATGTCACCAGTCTCACAACTGCAATTCTTTCCTCTCTTGCCACCTTCCCAGCCATCCTACCCCTACCACCAGCACCTACAGCTCCTCTTTGACCTGTTTAAACACCTAACTCAATGCAGTATTTTTTCCCCCTCCCTACTTCTTGCCAGTCATTTACTTCCCTAATCTCCTAGGCTTCTCAACTTAATGATAAATTTTGACTTCTTCCTCTGGATGATGCTTCCAGAGGGATTGCTAAGATTATTAAACAGAGGAGACCACCTACCTTAAGCTGTTCTTTGTAACCATAATGGAATCTATCCTACTCCCCACAGATCCTAGAGGCTTTTCAAGGGGGAAACAGGAAGGGATTAACATTGGACTGTTCCTTTAGGTACACTGAAGCACAGCCAAAGCAGTGTTCCCATCTGTAATTCAAGGGGACATTGACAGGAAGACTACGTAGTGTTGAAGGAGTACAGCATCCAGAGAGCATACAGGTTCTCCAAGTAATTTATTAAGGGGAACCGGTCACTAGACAGCAGCAAACTAGTTTCAAGTACTTCTAGAAAAGAGATGAAAATGATACCTTTATACCAGGAGGGCTCTCTGCTCTGTGGAGTGCCTTTTATTTATCTACTTAACCTAATGTGAATTTCATATATGCATATACTCTCCTCCTCTCTAAGGGCTATATAATTTATACTTCAAGCTCTTCAGAACAATAGGGTTTTCAGTGTGTACCTAACTGGAACATAGTACACTGGGACTCTGAAGCTTGACTGATGACCCAAACCACTACTAGAATTCACAAAGCAGCAGGAAGACACTGGCTGCTATTTTACTACTGTGGATAACAATTATGCCAACAGCCAGACTTGCTGGAGGCTGGACTCCAGAAAATTTAGTACAGACATCTATCTCTTGAGTCCCAAACCTACTGTAGAGAAAGACACCTTCAACCTAGAGTGGAGCAATTTTCTCACGTTCTTCAGGTGGCTACTGATTAATACTTAATTCTCCCATTTGCAAAAGAGGAAATCCTTATAACTGTTCTCGATGTTAAATACTTTGTCAACCTCTGCTATTCTTTCTTTCACAGTAATTTTATTAATGCTACAACACTGTATATACGTTTAGATTAAGGCTATCAGCTCATTATTTAAAAATAATATAGCAATACAGAACTTCGTTAGTATATACTCTTTCTTTTGAAGGTAGGTGATCATCATAATGCAATACAACACCAGCTATTTCAGTAAATGTAGCACTGCAGACAGAAAGCACCATCAAACATTTCATCGGAACCTGTCCCATTATTGCATCCTCGAAACAGACATCACAGTAATCAGGAGCGGTCTAGCTTACAAAGCAGAACATGATGTTTCTATGGATTAAAGAAAGTTATACTCACAGCTAGCATTTCTGTAGAGAAGAAAAGGTTCATGGAGTTGAAACTCCAGATCTTTATTCACTGGTTCAACTAGGTTGTGCATGTTCAGTCGATTCACTATCGTAAAACCATGATAAGGAGAAGCTGACCTATAGTTTCAATTAAAACAAAGACAAGGATTAATACCTTGATCAATGTATAAAATTTTCTGAGATAGAGTTATCACTTAATCTTAAATCTCTGTTGTTTTATTAGCTGAAGCTTTAGCAGTCCTGAAGCAATAGTAGTTGTTCTTCTATGCCATTTCTTGGCATGCCAACTAATTTCAATTTAAAAATACACTTGCCTCAGAGTAAGATTAACATTAGTTTCACACAGCTGAATCCATGATACACCTCAAAAAAATTTATTAAAAAGTCAACCCAGCAGGTCTAGGATTAAAATGCCAGTATACTCAACACTTCACGTGAGATAGTTTTGTGGCATTCCAGAATCTTTTATTAGAGGCAAAAAACCAAACCACTTAAGGAGCAACATTTACCTTACTGTAAGTACGTGTGACAATAGAAAAGATGGTGGCTTAAATAACACGAAATACACTTAGAGGGGAACCAGAAGCAGTAATTTCTTCCTCAAGGGAGACTCTTAAAATAAAGACTTAACACAGTGTCCTCAAAATAGTTATTAAATTATAGAGAATTGTATTGCTTAGTGAAGCAACTTTTATCATCTAGTTTTTTGCTAAACACCAGGTGGAAAAAGAAAGTAACAAACAAACAAGCACTGCAAGTCCAAGATAGTTTTAGATCTGTTTTCTCTTGCAGTATATCATGTCAGTACTCAGCTACGCCAGTAAGCAGCCGTGTAATCAACTCAGCAGCATGATGAGGGCAGGGTAAAAAGTCAGATATAATTAACTAGTGTGAAGATTTCCATAACTATGTGGCCACCTTTACCAAATAATCAGCAACAAAATTTGTCAAGAACTCCTAAGGAGCAGGCACACAATCCTTACCATCATGAGTTAGAACTTGTTTAAAATAATCAACTAGTCACCAGGACAGTTTTTGTTTTGTTTTGATTTTTTTAGGTTGATGGGCTTTCTTACACTAAGTATTTGCAAGCTTGGAGCTCAAGCAAAGTAGACAGGAACTGGTTACTAGTATCCTTTCACAGCACCATCATTGTGCTGGTTCTCATCCCGGCCCTTTTTCCTCATCCAATATAACTGGAAAATTATTTAATGGATTTGATGAGGAGATCAAGTAGCCCTCAAAACTATATACCAGCAGATCTCCAGCTTTTTAGGCAACTTCAACCATTTACAAAACTGCTGAGAAGTGACAGAAATGAAATTAGGACAGGTTACTTAATTTGTCATCTGTGTTGTTTTCATAGTCAACTTTATAGATTTTAGGAGTCAGAGAAAGACTCAGCAGTTAACAAACTCAATATATTAACAAATGGTATTTATACACAAAATAAGCTTGATAAATTAGGTTCTTATGTGGTTACAGGTACAGCATTCATGAACTGTTATCATTTTTCAGCAGAACTTTTAGGTGCTTTTGACAGAACTATTCACCTATGTGCAGAGTTTATTCTTTTCAAATCAATACGTAGACATTAACAGTTGGACAAATAAGTAATATGAGTTTACTGAATACAGGAAACCCAGTATGGAAGCTACACATGAAGCCACTTGTGGTTTGTTTTCTTAGGGAAGGGAAAAGGAAAAAAACTCACAAGAAACCCCTTACCTTTTGTACACAAATAAGGTCCCTTCTATGTCGGTTTTCTCCTACAAAAGACAGCAATTGCATTTAAAGGATACACTTGCTCATACAGTTACGTAGCTTTTACATAGCACTTTAACTAGAGATGTACAGTGACCTTATCTTTCCATGAGGCTTGACATCATAGGACCCAAAATGTGATCTCTTATTTTTAGAGACTACCTATTTTTACCTAGTAAGACCAAGTAATTAAATCAAATTCCAGAAGATGTAGCTCATGCTATCGATCTGATGATGTGACAAACCATATTCTACAACTTTCCTATGCTGAGCCTGACCAGTCAGAGCCAAACATCTTTCTCACAACTCCTTATTTTGAACACGGACAGTCCATTTGTCTACAAGTATTAGTGAGGTTGTCTCCCACAGCTGTTATTTCAATGATGGCAACGTCAGCACAGCCAACATCAAAACAATTTAACAGCTGTTTCCTACTTCCATTTTCCAAGAAACCTTTAGCGTGTGAGTGTGACCCCCCAGCACGGAGAGCTGCGAGCAGCCCCAGCGCCGCACATCACAGCGAGAACTGCCACGTATTTACATTTTTATAGTTTTGCGATAAGACTGGCTGTCGAGCAGAAACCGCGTTTTAATACGAAGGCAAATCCTAACACTTCTCAAACCGCACTCCCCCGAATTAGGGCTCTGTTCCACACGCCACGAGCAAGAAGTTACAATTAAGAAAAAAAAACACCCAACGACCACCGAGGTCGTCTCCTCTCCTTTCTTCTCCCTCCAGCACAGGCGCCCCTCCGGGCGGGCAACCCGGCGGGGGAAAGGCACCCAGACCCCAACCCTCACCTCGGCCGAGTGCAGCCCCCGCAACAGCCCCCCGTGAAAGCGGGGGGCCGGGCGGTGCTGGGACGCGGAGCCCCCCGCAGCGCTGCAGCCAGAGCCCCGGCCCCAAGCTCCGCCCGGGGGCCGCGCCACCACCCCCTGAGGCCCGGGCCGGGCGTAGGGAGAGGTAGGCCCGCTCCTCCGGACTTACCCACTCGTTGGCCTTCGGGCTGAAGCTGTAGAGCGCTACCTGGCCCGTTACGTCGGCGATGCTGGTGATGTAGGGGTCGTGCTGCTTCAGGGCCGCCAGGCTGATCTCCTGCCCCGCTCTGCTCGCCGCCTCCATCTTGGGTCCTGGCGGCCGCCCACGGCGGAAGGCAAGAAACAGCCGCGCGGTGTCACCGGCGCACCCGTCCCCGCCGCCGGCCGGAACCCCGAGCCCCGCGCCTGCCGTTCCGCCCGGCGGCACAAGCTGCTGCACTCCGTCCCCACCGTGGGCCCTCGGCGGTGCCCCCCGGCCCTTGGTGGCACCCACGTCCCAGGGCTGAGGGTTGGCCTTCAGACCTATCGCAGAGGGTCAGTGAGCACAGGC